>CAUOFW020003946.1:4906109-4920298 GCA_963454935.2 Ilex paraguariensis
TATATATATATATATATATATATATATATATATATATATATTGGAAAAAGGGACTAGAAGTCCACCGGTTTTGATTTTAGGCTCTAAAAAGGCAAAAAAAAAAAAAAAAGAAAAGAAAAGCAAAGAAAAGAATAATAGACCAAAAAACCCTTGAGTAGGCGGTTATTGTGTGAAGAGGTTCACTCTCGTCTTGCCGTTTTGCTTCTCTATCAAATCTTCGTGATTGCGTATAGAAAATCTAAATGAACTCATTTCTCAAACAATCATTGAAACTAGGGTTCTTGCATTACGACAAAAAAAAAGCTCCAACATGGTGCAGAGTCTTTGAAGAAAGTAGGGTTATTTGATGCTACGTGAATTGTTATGAACATTAGGGTTTCAAGTAAGTCGTTCAACTTGAAATTTTGACTGTGTTGATGTATTCAACATCATAATCCACATCAAGATCATTGTATTAACGTGAATTGATGTATTTCAACAAAACACATGGATAGATTACGAAAAAAATCCCAATTATGTATAGTTTAGATAAAGAAATGTGCCTGCGTTGTTGTATGTCATTGTCTGCCTATTCTATTTTGATGCATTATGTTTTAGTGATTACTTTCATTGTCTCGTTAACAATAGAAGGATTGCAAGGTATTGCGCATAATTGATGCGAGAGATTGAATGTATAATTTGCTACATCAAATACAAAGAGTTGAATGAGAAGATGTGCATGAGTTAAATGCTAAATTGGATGATTGAAAATGCAATTAAATGGAGACATGAGCATTGTTAAATCGATTGAGTGAATAGAAGAATTAAAGGGAATAAACATGAGAAGCTTATGCAACAACTTTGCCGGTTTGGTCGTTATAAGTGATGAATGTGAGAGATTAGTGATCTCATTTATATGATCATTATTAAAGTTAGAAAGATAATTATATTGCTTGAGAATAAGAGTTAAAGGTTTAGGGCAATTGAGTGGAAGAAACAAGTCAAGGAGTGAAATAATGCTTATATCAGTCAATTTGATATAGTCTCAATAATTTGGACATAATGTTTTACTTAGATGTCCAATTGACTCAATTTTTGTGGGACTAAAATGAAGACTTCAAGGGCTACAAGTTTGCTGAAGCAATAATTTTCAGATTCGAACATTTTCAAGGTGAAAAACGACATAGACATATGTTGGAAATCAGGATGGAAATCAGGAGAATTAGACATGCTTTGTAATTTGGACATAACTGTTTACTCTAATGTCCAATTGACATGATTCAAAAAGATTTAAAAAGAAGACTTCAAGGGCTATAACTTTGTTCGAAATAGGCCTTGTTAGATTTCGAACATTTTGGGATTGAAAAACGGATTGGAAGGTAAGATAAGAAAATATAAGGTTTTATAGAACTTCTAGTGGAGAAATCCAAACTTCCGGTGGAGGGATTCGGACTTTCGGACTTCAGGTGAGCCAAAATGGAATTCCTATAAAGGAAAATGCTGGCATTGCTAACTTGGACATAATGTTTTGGCAGAAGTTCGGGCCTTGGCACCGGAAGTCTTGACATGACCATTGGAACTAGTAACGACTAGTTTTTTGGCCTACTTCTCTTGTGCATTTGCCTCCACTATAATAGGGCTTTTTGAGGCTTGAAGAAATAGGACTTTTTGAAGGGTTCTTAGGGAATTCTTGGGCATTCAAAGGCTGATATATATTGAAGATACATCTTTATTGTAAGACCTTGACTAAGAGGCGTCTTGTGATTTTTTTTTCTCTTGTTGAAATCTTTTGAGTGATTCTTGTTTGTAAAGAGAGGAGAACATTGTTGTGTTGAGTGAACTTGAACTTGTAAGGTGAGCTTGAAATTGTAAAAACGTGTTTTCACCTATCGAAGAAAATAAAAGTGTGTAAAGGATTGATTTTCACCTGTTGAAGAAGATCGCGATAGTAAAAAAGAAGCTTTGAAGAGAAGGTTCAAGAGAGGATGTAAGTCATCGTGGAGTGGCTAAACTTATATAAATCTTAGATGTCTTTCTTCTTCCCTACTGCATATCTTCTTCATCATATAATCATTTCTTATATTGTATCATTGATAAAAGTCAAAAGAAAGTTAAACTTAGTCAATAATTTAAACAACCTAATTCACCCCTTTTAGGTTGCATTTGGCTCAACAATGATGACATCTTACATAAAAGATAATTGCAACCGAGATAATTAAATATAAAATCTATATAATAAAGCAGCTTATAATTCAAATTTCAAAAGATAAACAAAATGATTTTTGCTATTTGTGGTTGAGAACACTTTAAATTTTACTTTAAAGTTAATCTAATGACTAATATTAATACCCTAAATTTAATAAGAAAATTTGGCCTCCTAAAGGTGCGTTTGGAATAATTTTTAAAAGTACTTATAGAAATTATTTCTTATAAGTGTTTTAAAAAAATAATAGTATTTGAAACCGCCCCATTACTACCTCACCGCCATCACCACTACCTTTACCACCACCACCACCACCACCGCCACTGCAGCCGTCGCTGCTGCCACCGCCACCGCCACCACCATTATCTTTACCACCAGCACCACCATTGCCACTAGCACTACCGTCGTCGCTGCCACCACCACCGCCATCACCATCGCCACCGCCACCCCTATCACCACCGCCGTTACCGCCACCGCCACCACCATCGCCGCCACCACCATTGCCCCCACCACCTCCCCCACCGCCACTGTCATTGCCACTGCCACCACCACCACCTCCACCGCCACCGCCACTACTACCTCAATTGTCACCACCACCGCTGCCATCACTGCCGCCACCCCCCGCCGCCTTTGTCGCCACCACCACCACCACCACCACCACCACCATCGTCGTCGCCACCACCATAACCGCCGCCATGACTGCCACCGCGGTCATTGCCACCCACCATAACCATCATCGTTTCCTACCACCACCACTACAGCCCACCACCTCTCAACCCCACTACAAACCGATGCTTAAATTCCTTTATCTCTTCTCTATGTTTGTGATTTGATTTTGGATATGAATACAAATATGTTTATTATTTACCATTTTTTATTACACTGTACCTTCAGACACAGACAATAACTAGTAGTTACATATTGAACATTGATCGAATTGTTAAACACTGATATTTGTATCACGTAGTCCAATACATTGTATTTCACTGTCATGAAGATTACATTTGTTTTCAATTGTATGTATCATAATTTGAAATGTATTCCTATTTCACTGCTTAATACATATCACAGTGAAATATAAACGTGAACAAAAAGTGACTCTTACATGCCATTACAATGTAATTCATTACTTACATTTTTTATGCCATACTTTTCACTGTCATCTATGTAAATTAACAAAATGAATTAAAATAGTGACAAATATCAGACAACATGACAGAGAAATAAAGATAAAAATACTTGGAATAGTGATTTAGGACATGTATTTCGGTTGATCATAAATGCCATCTCTAATGTTTGAACAAATATAATGAGATCAAATGCAAAAATGGCGAGAAAACATGTTTCAAGAAAGAATCCGTATGAGATACAAACTTGTACACTAACAAAAAAAAAAGAATCAATGAGGAATTGACATGCAATATTTCAAGAATTGAAGAGGTAGAACAAATCCCAAAAAAGGGAAGTGGATGAGTATTCGATATTAGTGTAGGGTAAAGCTACCTACCTCAATACAAGCGTAAAAGTGTTTGAAAGCACAAAAGTCAGTGAAAAACAAAGAGATGCATTCAAGAAAACGCCATTTTGGTTGCTATTGTACGTGATAATAGACAAGTACTTTGATAACTCAATCTGCAAGAACATTTTAAATTTAGGACCAAAAATCTCAAAATTAGAAGCAATGATGTATCACTAATTTCTAGAATACAAGATGGAGATGTGGAGCTTGATGCTTCCAAGAAGAAGAAAACAAACACGGAATTTGTGAGAAGAAGATTCTCGAATGAGGAAAGATTAAATGTGTCCCTACTTAGAAATACCTTAAAGGTCGTGTCTAAGCGAAATACATGCAAGGATTGCGAAGATTTTGCAAGGTTAATGAGTCTCCATCTTTTTGTTACACCATTCTTTTTTTGCAACAAGTGGTCACACCATTGGTTGGGGTTTCTTGCCATATGTGGAGGACCTGGATACAACAAAGATATGTACGGTCCAAGGAAATTACTGAAGTACTAATGGAGTTAGTGAATAAAAAGCACAAAAATCAGGTAGGATTTATTGGTTGTAGTTGTACTGCTTGTACGTATCATATATGCCACTCTAATTTATATTCACTATCAAAACCATATTTTTGAAGCAAAATTGCATTTGTAATTCAGTGTCAAAACTGCATTTCACTTTATGTAATGAAAAAATATATTAAATTGCCTTATATTCCATTTTGGTGGTTGTACTGGTGGGAAGTATTTCTTGTTTCACTATCATGGTCAATACAATGTGTAGCTAATTTCATTGTTATACTTTTTCACTGAACAATATTCACATGTTCAGCTCATAGTATATTTCGCTCTTTGATGACAGTCTCATTTCACTGTCTTATATTAGAGTTTGTTTCAATAGATATGTACATCATATTGTTTTCGACATAATGCATCTAAAGTTTTGTTTTTCATTGTCATAATTGTCTGCATGTAGTTAATATACAACTTAAGTAATGAATAATTATTTTTGATTTTTTAAGTATTGTACTATGTGAACACACAAACATTATAAAATCGGACTACCCTAGAACATTTTCAAGGTTTATGAAATGAAACCTTGGAGAGCTGAAAATTGCAATAAGGGCCAAAAAAATTGAAAAACTTGGCATATGAAGGGGTAAAATATACAATTCAGATATGTCAGTAAATTTTACTGTTGTATTACATTGTCAATAGTCATTACAATTCTAATTGCAAACATATGATTTGCTAATCATAAAGGTGAAGTAGTCTAAACTAAAACAAACTAGATTAGAAAAAAAAACTTCTCAATAAGTGCCAACAATAAAGTGCAAGAGCCATAAACAGAAAAACAAAGAAAAGCACAACAGAAAAACCTATAGCAAATAGAAAAAAATGAAGTTCACAAGGTACAAGAACCTACATCCAATGAAGACAGTGAAAAATAAGAACAAGAAGGAAAAAACCATGAAGGAATGGATTTGGACCGAGGAAAGGAAGGACAACATCATGAGAAAGAGAAAGAAGAAGCTTTGAATGACGCATAACAACAAAATTACCGAGGACAGTGAAAAACAAATAGAGTGGAGTGCCAGTGAGAAGAACATGCAGTGCATCTTCCCTTGCAATTATCCAATGAAGACAGATTAAACCATTTTAAGTTCGAACAAACACCAAATTTAAACCTAACCCACTACAATTACCAAATTCAAAGTTAATTTGTCAATTAACCATTTGAACCACTTTTACCAAGAACAAGCCATTGTGAGTGTGAATGGATGAATGGATAAGCAATCAACAACCAATCAATCCACACCTCCTTTGATCCCAACCAAAGCACAATCACCAAAATCACTATTCAATCAATTCAATGAGCACATAGTGCGTGTTGATTAACCTTAAAATGTTGCATTATTTATAAAAGTTTAAGGGTTAATTGCGTTAATTAAATAGTTAAAGGACTAAAAGTTAAATGATATTTATACTAATGGGTGAAAGCATGTTATTTTGAAATTATAGGGTCTAAAAAGCAAAATTGGAAAGCTAAGGGCTAAGGTGCAAAAAAGAGAACATTGAAGCCACACTGCCAGTGTCTGGATGACTTTGCACCATTCGAATGGTGGGGCTCAGCATCAGCACAAGACCCAAAGAAGAAGACTGCCAAAGTCCAGTGGAAGACCACTGTCTGGACGGTGGAAGCTAGAGTCCAGTTGGTTGTGAAACTGACTTACTAGTTCCACTCCTATTGATCAGCTTTGGCAACACTTGAACCCTATTGGCCCAAGAAGGGAACTGCCACCCAGTATTTCCCTATAAATACCTTCCCACGCCAGTTTTCAAATTTATTCTTTAGTTTTCAATTTAAGACTTTCCTAGTCTGTTCTCTCTTCTACATTTCTTAAAGACCTCCTCCTACTTGGAGGGTTGAACTTTTCTCACTTTCCATAGCTTGCATTGGCAAAGGAAGGGTGGTGGTGTTTCAATCTAACCTTAGGAAAGAGTTAGGAGCTTTGTTTGCGTTTTATTTTTTTGTATTGTAATTTTCAATCTTATTTGGAGGAATGAACATCATGTTAGTAGTATACTCTAAGACCAATCATATAGATGATGTTTTTGACGTTGTACTAGCAACATTCAGTACTTAATTAAATAAAAGTGTAAATTCAGTACTTAATTAAATAAAAGTGTAAATTTATTTATCATGTTTCTACTTTATTTTATTTTAATTTACATGATATAGTCCATAGAGTATAAGTTAAGAAGATGGTTTTTCAAGGAGTTGAGAAGAGAACTATACTTCTTAGTACTAAACTTCTAAATGTTCCTAGTGATAGGATTATTATGTGGGCACTATTTAATTTGGATAAACTAGCACACACTATGTTTACTCATATTTGATATGAGGTGTAGTGACATTGAAGCGCGCGCGTGTGTGTGTGTGTTTGTTAGAGAACAGGTACACTGAACGTGACCATTGACTAACATAGGATTTTTCATATAGAGGTTTACATACCTGTTAATTTTAAATCCTAAAGTTAAAGTTATGCAACTGATTCTTAGACTTTAGACACCATAGTTGTCTTGTGAATGGACTTCTACGCTTTAACTATACAACATATTTATATACTAACCATGTAAAACCCGCAAAAATTAAAACTTAATTAAAAAGGGTAAAATGGTAATTAGTTGTTACAGTACGGGTTGAAAGCCTAAATTTTTTTAGAACTCAGATGATGAAACGGACCCCACCATTGGATTCGTATTGCGAAATCTAGCTACTCAGTCAATTTTTGTTGAATTCCGAGACAGTCGAATTTTTAATGTTTTATGATGAGGTCGGGTGTCATGAGAATAAAATAAACGTGATCAGATTTTACTTGCAAAACCCAAGAAATAATTTAAAGGTAGTTCAATAAAAATATACTAAAGTGAGTTTTAATTAATTTAGAATAAAATTGGATCAATTAAAGTGAGACGTGTGGCATATTGTGAGCCAAACATTTAAGGAGTATTTAAAGGGGAAAAAAAAATCAGATTTTTCCTCTATTCTTTAACCTGCCATTTCTGAGAGAGAGAGNGACGTGTGGCATATTGTGAGCCAAACATTTAAGGAGTATTTAAAGGGGAAAAAAAATCAGATTTTTCCTCTATTCTTTAACCTGCCATTTCTGAGAGAGAGAGAGAGAGAGATTCTCCAAGTTTTACCTTCTACGAAAATCCAACCGTTGGATCGCTTCAAGCCAAGAGTTAAAGTTACTTTACATGACGAGAGTTATGCAACCATATCAAAGATCGTGCTTTTCTCCAAAGATCTCAAAGACAGGAATTTAGCCCTAAGGCTTGGAAGGCTTAAATTGGATTTTTGGGGATTCTACTACGCAGGCTTACGCTAAAAGAGGAAGGGTTCCCTCCTATCTAGGCTTATTTTCAACCTAGAGTTGTGACATGAAATGGGTAGGATGATAGAGATGAATTCTCATGTATTATTCACACCTAGTGTAGCTAGAATATGGAAAATGTGTATGAGAATATGTTAAAACCAATTCTTGCTTGATTTGAGTTTGATGAAATTGTTTGATTTGGAATTGATGAAATGGATTGTTGGGCAAGCTATGTGTTCACATATTTTTGCCTATTAAGTGTTTGATAAAATGCTTATACATTCAAGTATGAAATGAAAGGGGGTAAGTTATTCAAGACAAAATGAATGAAAGAGTGATAAAATGTACAAAGTTACAGTATAATTGGATAGCCCTTTCAAATTCTTATTATCTGTCATTTCATTAACCACTTACACCTTGCCACGCTACAATCTTATGGAAATCCTTTTTGATTTGAGGATGTATTTGCAGTGATTCTATTTCACCTAATGCATGGGGGATGTTGATAACATTACTTAATTTAGTGTTGATATTCGTTCATGAGATTATGCCAAAGTCCAGTTTTATTTTAAAACCAATTGTTGATTTTTACATGTGAAATATTTTGCTTTGATTTACAATATTCATATCACATGCGGATTTGAGCAACAAGTCACTAAAATCTGGGTATGTTATTTGCTGAGTGATTTCTAGGAAAGGATTGATATTGAGGCTAATTTTGATAAGCTGTGAGAAGAGCTGTGTTATTCCCCTGTTTTTTTAATAGTAAATCATTACACACACATACATCTATAATTTTATTTGTGATAAGTGTATAATATCTTGTCGTAACCATTGAAGTTTGTAGATACCTTTATTGAAAACCTTCTAGGATGACCTAGGGGTTTAAAGGCTTTTTGTATGATCTACATGCAATCGTGAAACCTACGGAAGTGGTTATATGTTTTATTGGTTTGTATTACTAGGGACTAGTAATGTTTGGTTGGGGGTGTGATTAACCCTAAAATGATGCATTGTTTATACAAGTTTAAGGGTTAATTGCGTTAATTAAATAGTTAAAGGACTAAAATTTAAATGATATTTGTACTAATGGGTGAAAACATGTTATTTTGAAACTACAGGGTCTAAAAAGTGAAATTGGAAAGTTAAGGGACTAAGGTGCAAAAGGAGAACATTGAAGCCACACTGCTAGCATCCCAAATGTCCTTACACCATCTGAATGGTGGGGCCCAGCATTAGCACAAGCCCCAAAGGAGAAAACTGTCGAATTCTAGTGGAAGACTACCATACGAACGGTGGAAGCTGGCGTTCGGATGGTGGTGAAATCGACTTACCAGCTCCTCTCCCATTGGTCAGCTTTGGCAACACTTGAACCCTATTGGCTCAGAAAGGAAATTGCTGCCCAGTCTTTCCCTATAAATACCCCTTCCTGCCAGATTTCAAATTCATTCTTCAGTTTTTAGTTTAAGGCTTTCTTAGTCTATTATTTCTTCTACATTTCTTGAAGAGCTCCTCCTACTTTGAGGGTTGAATCTCTCTCACTTTTCCTAGTTTGCCCTAGCAAAGGAAGGGTGGTCATGTTTCAATCGAACCTCGGGGAAGAGTTAGAAGTTTTGTTTATGTTTTATTATTTTGTATTGTAATTTTCAATCTTACTTGGAGGAATGAACATCACCCACTTTTCTAAGTTATCTATGACTATGAAGAGTGGGTAGTTTTTCATTAGCTTTTTAGTGAGCGTGGAAGGACTTGTGTAACATTGCTTAAGTTATGATAATTGTATTTTTTAGTTATGCTTTATTGTTATATACCTCCCTTAATTGATGAATGATACTTTTTTTTTAATGTTTTGTACTTTGTATCCCTATTGTATAACCTAGGTTATGCTCATGGTTAATGCAAGTACCAAGCTAGGGTTTATTGTTATTTTTATTCCATCCTTTTTATATTATGCTCTTCATATACGATTTAATGAATAAGTAGTTGGGTTTTATGTAAAATTTGGGAGATTGGTTATAAATGAGTTAGATCTCACCATATCCAATGCTTTCTATTCAATGCATAATCCAAAGCTTTGTTTTTCATTAAACCATAAACCTTCTGATCAATTATTCAAGTGAACTTTTGAATGGTTGTATACCTTCAGGTTTGCTAGGGTAATTGGTTGTGTATGATGCATATACCTTCCAATAAACCTAACAGTTGTTGTGTTATGGTTTATATTTATTACCTTCCGATTAACTAAGTATTAACATGGGAATTGATTTTAGTGTGGTAGCATTATCATAATCTCAAGAAAGGGCATGCATGTCTCGGTCCTTGAACTAAAGAGTCACCTTTTTTCCTTTAGCTATAAATTCATGTTTTTAAACAAGTTTTTATAACTGAGCTCACACCACAATCCATTGTTTCACAATCTTTTTCTTGGTTTCATTCACTATTTTTTGTTCCAAAATTCTCCAATAGATAACTCCTTGTGGATTCAATTTCGAACTTCNGGGGGGGGGGGGGGGGGAGGACTTGAGTAATATTGCTTAAGTCTCGCCATATCTAATGCTTTTGATTCAATGCATAATCTGGAGTTATGTTTTTCTTTAAATCATAAATCTTTCGATCAATTATCAAAGTAAACTTTTGAACAGTTGTATACCTTTAGTTTTGCTAAGATAATTAGTTGTGGTATGGTGCATATACTTTTCGGTAAACCTAACGGTTGCGGTGTTATGGTTTTATATTAAATGCCTTCCAATTAACTTATCATTAACGTGGGGGCTAATTATAGTATGGTATCAATATCATATACTCAAGCAATAACATGCATGTCCTGGTCCTCGAACTAAAAGGTGTCTTTTTCCATTTGTTGCAAACTTGTGTTTTTAAGCAATCTCTTTTCAAATCATTAAGCTCACACCACAATCCACTGTTTCACAACTTTTCCAGGTTTCATCCACTCTTTCTTTTTGTTCAAGTTTTCAACAGATAACTCCCTATGGAATCAACCTTGAACTTCATCAAGAATATTACAACTTGACCACTGATACTTAGGTGTGTACGATAAAGATCAAGTCACATGTGTGTGCAATTGCAAGTGTGTGAACAAATTTAAAGCAATAATGATCACATCCAATTTTTTGATATGAAAACCCTATTTTAAAAAAACCACAAGGAACACTCTAGGGTTCACCAAAGCTTAATCAACTATTTGAAGGTCAATCTTATACCTCAACAAATACCATAGTAGATGCTCATTTCCTTCAATAGATCTCTCCATTGAAAGTTCCTCGATGTTGTGGATAGCTTCATTTGATTGCCTCCACTCTATTGGATTGTTTAGGCCTCGAGAAATCTTCTATGCCAAGATCTTTAGAATGCACACTTTGTCTAGTGGGTTTTGGTAAATCTCCAAGTTAGACTGTATTCTCCAATGTGTGAATTTGGATTAGAGTCTTAGGTTGGTTGGCCTTTGGATTTAGGGTTGTTCAAGGATCTTTTAAGGTTTTAGAGGCTAAAAATAGGCTTACAAAAGAAATACCCTAGCATTGGAGGAGTTCCACCTTTTATATGCTCGGAATAGGGTTTGTCTTGAGGACCAAGTAAACCAATATTCGTGAACAACCACTTGAGCAAGGGAAGAATGGTACTAGAATTAAAAGAGGATTCAAACCATGCATGGCTAGAAGGGACCACTTGAGCAACCTTAGGATCGCTCGTGTCATCTCAAGACTGCTCGAACGACTAGAGAATGATCTCCACTCGTTAGCCTTTTTTTGATTTTATCCCTAAGGGTATTTTTGGTTTAATTATTAAGGGGTGGATTGGATTAATTTAATCTAGTAATAATATAATAATAAGTTTGGATGAAGTTATAGTGACTCTATATTAATTTTAATTAATCTCGACCCGATTCACTATTGCCATTTAACACCTAATATTAGGTAGTAATAAAAACATTGTAGCAGATGATATTATTTTTTACACATTAAATATTTAAAATGCAATGACTTTATTATCCTTGCAAACTTAGAATCACACCTTCATATTAAACTTACACATTATGTAAATTCTTACCCTCAATATTTGTTTTTTTATTTTTAATTTAACACCATACACTATTACTTAATCCAAACATAAATTTGGTAAAGTAATTATAGATTTATGTATTATAACTTTTATACAAGGATGACATTAAATAGTACTCTTGTTAACACCATTTTATGGATTAGATGATAACTAATTATCTAATCCGATCCTTTATTTATACCTGAATCAAACATGACCCAAGTATTTAGAGATAACTCCAGCCGAAGGAAAGTGGGTATAGGCAGCCCCTATTGGTTTCAAAGTTGAAAACCAAGCAAAAACTTTTCCCCTTGAGCACTAAATAGTGTTGCTCAAGTGGGATTCATTACATGACTCAAACTATGTTTTTAAAACACAATTAAGGTTTAGAAAAGCTTTTTTTTTTTCCTTTTTTTGAAAAACCTGAGAGTCATTCATGGATTTTTCCAATTGCATTTATAACATTACCCCTCCTAAGTCTAATAAATTAAACCAAGGGTTCTTAGGTCTCTAAGGTCATTACCTTGTCTTAAACTTGATGGTGCATCTAAAAATCACTTGATTTGTCATTGTAGCTTGAACTCCTCCCTTCCTTGGAACTTACGAACCTTGATCCTTAAACCATAATGACCATATGAAATGAACCAATTACCAACATATTCCTAACATAGAGGTAGATAATGAAGAATAGGGTGCTGAAGAAGAGAAAATCAAAAGGCTGGAAACAATGGTAGGAACACAATGATGAATTAGATTTTGATGACATAAATGATACCTTCGATACCTTGATCAAAGGAATTTAAAACGCAATAAAATTTCAAGAACAAGACACTATGGACCGTCCACTTCAAAAACACTGCAAGTTTAAAAGAAGAAGTTGAGAGAGCAAACTAACATGCATATTTCACAAGAAAGAGAAAAAACATTAAAAATTGTGATAGTGAACTAGGAGAACAACAAAGAAAAACTGCAAGTGCCTGCTAAAGACAACATCAAAACATAAAAAAAAATTGACAGCCATGGAAGAGTAAATAATAATGTCAAGAATATGTTTATGATTGGCTAATTTCATGAAGTCTTTTTATAAATCTTAACCTAATTCCATGGTCATGATGCGTCAAAGATCAAGATCTATAAGCACTAACAAATGGAGGAGTTCAAGCTACAACAAAAAATCAATTGGCCTTTGAATGCACCTTTAAGCTTAGAACAAATGTAATGACTTTAGAGACATATGAAACCCTTGGTTTAATTCATTAGACTTAGGATGATTAGGGAATAAATGGAATTGAAAAAATTAGTGAATGACTCCATTGCTCAAGCGGTCGTTTAAGAATTTTGGTTTACTTAGTCCCTAAGAAAAACCCTTATTCTGAACCTATAAATAGAGGGAAGCCTTCCCAGGCTAGGGTAAGCCTCTTGTGAATAAAATTATGCCTTTTAAACATCTTGAGTGCTTGTGAAAAATCCTAGATCCCTAAATTCAAAAGCTATCCATGTTGAGACTCTAATCCAAATTTACACATAGAGAAGAAGACATTGTTTAGAGATATACCAAAACCCACTTATGAAGTGTACATTTCGAGGATCTTATGATAGAAGGTTGCTCAAATCCTACGATCCACGCAGTGGTGAGTTTAAATGAAGCTATCCAAAAAATCAAAGAGTGAGTTTTGGTGGATAGATATAGTGAAGGAAAAGAGTATCTAACCATGGTATTGGTTGAGGTAAAAGACTCAATTACTTGTAGATTAAATTTGGGATAACATATTAGCCTTCGATGAACCGTAGAGTGGTTCCTCGTGATTTTTCTCAAGGAGGATTTTTGCTTTGGCAAATTGCATATGTTATTCATTTCTTATTTTCTTATACACTTGTAATTGATACCCACATGCACACTGCATGTTTGATGATTTTATTGTTTATCTTTCAATTCATTAAAAAAGGGTTTTGATAATTTTTTCATTGCATGGGAGTAGTGTCTTTATCAATTTGAGTTTTAATCATTAAATGGATGAATCTATACATCAATTCACATGATGGGTTTGGGTTGTTCTTGTTGGAAAAATGGTTCAAAGGGATAATTTGTAAAACCCGGGAAATTCAAACTTTATTAAAAAGGGCAAAACAGTAATTAGCTGTTATAGTACGAGTTAAAAATTTGAATTTTTCTACAAACCAGATAAAAAACGGACCTCACCGCTAGATTCATATCACAAAATATAGCCAGCCAGTCAATTTTCATTGAATTCCAAGACAGTTAGAATTTTTTGTATTTTACAATGTGATCATAAGTGGAGTGACTAAAATAAATGCAATCAAAATTTATTCATGAAACATGGGAAAAAATTTAAAATTAGTTCACTAAAAATACACTAAACTTAGTGCGAGACGAGATTTAATTGATTCGGAATAAAATTGAACAGATTAAATAGGGACGTGTGGCGCATTATTAACCATGAAATTGAAGAGTATAAAAAGGGAGGGCGGAATTAGATTTTTCCCCATTGTTTGGCCTTGCATTTTCGAGAGAGAGAGAGAGAGAGAGAGAGAGAGAGAGAGAGA
>CAUOFW020003946.1:4921422-4983335 GCA_963454935.2 Ilex paraguariensis
GAGAGAGAGAGAGAGAGAGAGAGAGAGAGAGAGAGAGAGAAACTCAAAGTTCTCTTCACCTTCTTCCTCTGATCCAACCATTGGATTGCTTTAGACCAAGAATTAAAGTTGCTCTACACAATGAGAGCTACACATCTATACCAAAGATTGTGGTTTTCTTTAAATTCTCAAAGATGGGAGTTTTGGGATCAAGCTTGAGAGGCTTGATTTTGGGCTTTTGGAGCTTCTAATACATGAATATACGCTACAAGAGGTAGGGATCATTTCCTAACTAGGTTTATTTTCAACCTAGGGTTGAAATATGAAATGGGTAGAGTGTTAGAGATGAATTATCATGTATAACTCATACCTAGGGTTGTTAGAATATGGAAAATGAGTATAAGAATATGTTAAAACCAATTCTTGTATGATTTGGGTTTGATGAAATTGCTTGGTTTGAATTTCATGAAGAATATATTGCTTGGGCATGCTATGTGTTTACATAATTTTTTCTATTAATTGTTTGATGAAATGCTTATGAATTCAAGTATGTTAGTTGGATTGGTACCACATGTAACATGCTTGGGATTGTTTGTGGAAAATGGATATGCTCATTATATGCCATATGATGTGATGAGTATAAGATAGAAATTACAATTGTATAATTTGATTGCATAATGATATGAAATATAATTGTGTATTACGTTTGCTTATGCATGGGTAAAATCGCATTCGTGGACATTCAACATGAGTGTGTGTGCATGTTTTTGATCAAACACCATCTTTGGTAGGTTGGTATGTGGGCTCGAAAAAGTTGGACCTAGGTTCGACTGAGTTGCACAGGTTTCATTGAAAATAAGTGTCGGGATTAGCAAGAAGAGCTAGATTCTCCCTCGGGTATAAGACCCAGTAATTTCGAATACGCACTCCCATTGATATTGAGCCCATAAAGTGTGTCGATGTACATGAAACCGTTGGTGGAAGTCTATAGATGCTTTGTCGGTTAGGTGACTATTGGTGGAAGTCCATAAATACCTACCCCAAAAAAGACGCAAGATTTTACAAAATGGTCATTGAATGTCTAACATCAATGGCGGGGGCTTGGAATTTCCGGATGCATACGCATGACATGACATGTGTTATGGGAGCCCATGGAGAGCTCAAGTTTGCATTTCATGTGTGAGTTCCACCTCATGACATGACATGAAATTGTAGCCTTCATTTATAACATGTATGTAGTGAAATAGATGTTTGATGTGATGAATTGCATGTGACATTTCATATGCATCTGGGTTTGGAAGTAACCTCCTTAGGAAATACCCTATTAAGAGTGGCTCACCCTTTATAGGGATATATTTCAGGTGTTAGACAAGCTTTGGTGGACGGCCCTCACTTGGGCTCGTGTTGATGACAGAGCCAGATTGTAGCTCTTAAATTATATTTTGTAATCCCATGTATAATTTTGGTTTGGCCTTGTATAAATCATGTACAAAACTTGAATTTTAAGAAAGACATGTAATGGGACACTCTTGGACATTGTTATTTTGTTAAAAAAATGAATGAAATAGGTGTTGAATGATTTTATTGGTCAAAATTTGAATTTTGGGGAGTTTGGGAGAAATCTGGGCTTTAGGTACCAGTACTTGGCATCCAGAGAGCTCAGGTACTAATACCTAGGCTCATAGGTACTGATACCTCACTGACAGTGGGCTCAAGTACCGGTAACTAGACTCACAGGTATCGATATCACGCGGTCGGGGACCCAAATATCGGTACCACGTCTTACAGGTGCTGGTACCTAACAAACAGAGAACTTGGGTGCTAATACCTCTTATCATAGGTACTAGTACATCCTCCTAAAAACTGAAATTTTAAATATAACCTTGCCGAGCCTTCACATTTTGAGCTCTTTCATTTGGATGATGTAATTGGTTGAATATTAAGCTTATACTTTGGGATGTGGACCTTGGAATGATCGTATGATTATTATACGCTCATGTCATTGGGTAGAGTTCCCGTATAAAGGAGACTCTGCCTAAATTTTGTTTTGGTTATGATCTTGGTGAATGGGGTGTAACGACGTGGTATCGGATTATATTGTAATCATGAGTATTTAAGCACTTTGGTATAACACCATAATGGAAACAACAACCATAACGGTGGGGTTCATCCATTAGCTCAGGCACCGGGCAATGGGAATGGAAATTGAAGGATGGTAGTTCTTTGAGAGTTTTTATGGCAACACCCATCTACTTTCTAAGGAAGCTCTAACCCCTTGGATGCGAATAAATGGATCCGCCGGATAAAGAAAATGTGTGATGGCATGGGAGTAGCAGAGGATTTGTGAGTCGGCCTAGCGACATATCTGTAGAGGGAGAGGCAGATCATTGGTGGGACTTAGTGAAGAGAAGGAGGAACATAGATGCTCTTACCTAGGAGGAGTTTGATCTGATCTTCCAAGATAAGTACTTTCCTGAATTAGTCCGAGACAAGATAAGTGCCGATTTTCTCGCTCTACGACAGGGTAGCATGACGGTGGCGGATTATGAGAGAAAGTTTGATGAACTATCCCGCTATGCCATAGAGTTCATGTCGACTGAGGCCAGGAGGGCAAAACACTTTAAGCAGGGCTTGAGGCCTGCCATTCGGGAGAAACTTGTGGCACACAAGATCCGAGACTATGGGGATCTAGTTGATAAAGTTGCATTGGTGGAGAGAGACATGGAGGACAACCAGCGACGACAGAACTTCGTGAGGGGAGGTTCGATCCGAACGGGTACTAGCAGCAGTGGAGTACAGAAAGTGACCCCTTACCGTTGCCCAGACCTGGTGGCTGGACAGAGACTTTAGACAGTTCGAGGAGATGAGGTTACTTAAAATCGAACAGGCACTGACACTCGTCAATGCTTTGCATGTGGAGGTGTCGGACACTTCAAAAATAACTGCCCATCGCTTCTACCAAGGACCAATCAAGCCGCTAGACAAGTAAATGCAAACAAGCCACCACTACTGAAACCCCTACATCAGAGACCATTAGGAGCTATAGCACTCGGTGGTGCCAATCAAGGGAGAGTGTTTGCTTTGACTCAACCTGAGGAAGATGTTTTCAATGCCGTTGTGGAAGATATTGTTCTTATCTACAATTCTTGGGCCCAAATTTTATTTGATCCTGGTGCTACTCATTCATTCATACGCACAACATATGCTTTTAATTTGAGATTGAAATTTGAGAAGCTAGAATATGCCCTAAGTGTTGATATGCCTACAGGGGAACAGTTGGATACTAGAATGGTGTGTAGAGGTTGTGTGCTTCGAATTGGGGAGCAAGAGTTAATTGTGATTTGGTTGCATTAGACATGAAGGGGTATAACATCATATTTGGGATGAACTTGTTGTCTACATTCTGTGTAGTAATGGATTGTTTTCACAAATGGATTTCATTTCATTTACCGGGAGGAGTAGTTTTCAGTTTCATGAATGATCGAAATTCTTCCCATCCATTTCCTACTATGGGTAGTAGATTCTTGAAAGCTAAGGTGGGAAGCAACTTGAGTTTCTTGGCTAGCTTAATGGGAGATGATCGGGATAAATCCCCATCTAGCATGGTTTTGATAGTGTCAGATTTTTTAGATGTCTTCCCAGATGAACTACCTGGGTTACCCCCATAGAGAGAGATTGAGTTTACCATTGATCTCTATCCGGGAACCAAACCCATATCCATTGTTCCCTATAGAATGGCACCTTTGGAGTTGAAGCAGCTAAGGAAGCAGTTAGACCAACTATTGGCGATTAGGTTTATCCATTTAAGCACTTCACCTTGGGGAGCCCTGGTCCTCTTTGTGAAGAAGCATGACAAAACACTTCGATTATGCATGGACTACTGAAGGTTGAATCGGGTGATAGTGAAGAATAAATATCTATTGCCACGAATTGATGATTTGTTCGATCAGCTAAAGGGTTCTAAACATTACTCTAAGATTGATCTCCTCACAGGATACCATCAATTACGGATCAAGGAAGAGGATATTCCTAAGATAGCTTTTCGTACCAGGTATGGTCATTTCGAATATACGGTAATGCCGTTCGGATTGACTAATGCTCCAGCAGCCTTCATGGATTTGATGCATAGGGTATTTCATCCGTATCTAGATCAGTTTGTCATTGTTTTTATTGATGACATATTAATCTATTCACGGACACAAGGGGAACATGAACACCATCTTTCGGTAGTGCTTCAAACCTTGAGAGAACATAAGTTATATACTAAGATGAGTAAATGCGAGTTTGATGAAGGAAGTGAAATTCCTTGGCCATGTTGTGTCAGAACAGGGTGTAGCTGTTGACCCCGCAAAGATCGAAGCCATGATGAAATGGGAACCATCGAGGAATGTGACCAAAGTACGTAGTTTCCTGGGATTAGCCGACTACTATTGGAGTTTGGTGGAAGGGTTCTCAAAGTTTGCAATGCCGATGAATCGCCTTACGAAGAAGGGGAAAAGATTCTTGTGGACTAAAGAATGTGAACTAGCCTTTTGCACCTTGAAGGGAAGGTTGACAACAACTCCTGTCCTCATTATTCCGAGCAGTGGGGAAGGATACGATGTTTACACCAATGCTTCGTTACGAGGCTTGGGATTTGTGCTAATGCAAAAAGGTAATGTAGTTGCTTATGGATCGAAGCAACTCAAGATTCATAAGTAGAACTATCCCACTCACGACTTAGAACTTGTCGCTGTGGTTTTTGCACTTAAGTTATGGAGGTGTTACTTGTATGGAGAAAAGTTTCAAGTGTTTTTTGATCATACGAGCCTCAAGTATATATTCACCCAGAAAGACTTGAATCTTCGACAAAGAAGGTGGATTGAGTATCTAGAAAATTACGATTTCACACTCAACTACCATCCGGGGAAGGCGAATGTAGTAGCAGATGCATTGAGCAGAAAGTCTTGGGGTGAAATCAATGTTCTTGCTGTTAATAGGTGGAAGATGATTGAGGCCTTAGAGGAATTTGATATATGGGTGGATAGATAGGGGTGTCGATCATGCTTATTTAATCTTGTAGCTCAACCAATTCTTCGACAGAGGATTATGGAGTTGCAGCGATTAGACATCGAGTTGGGAGCTATCCGGGGCAGATTGGAGAGGAATGAGATTGTTGAGAATTGGTCGATACAGAATGATGAGTTACAGTTTTGTGGAAGACTATGTGTACCAAATAATGACCAAGTAAGGGAAGAAGTGTTGGGTGAGTGTCATCATTCAAACTTCTCCATACATCCGGGTAATACCAAGATGTATAGGGACATGAAGCATCAATATTGGTGGAAAAGAATGAAACAAGATGTGGCTAAGTACATTTCAAAATGAGCGGTGTGTCAGCAGGTGAAGATTGAACATCAAAAGCTCGGATGATTATTATAGTCCTTGCCTATTTCAAAGTGGAAGTGGGATCACATCACTATGGACTTTGTGTCGGGTTTTCCACAGACTTCACGTGGTCATAATGCCGTATAGGTTATTGTAGATAGACTTATCAAGTCGGCTCATTTCTTGAGTATGAAGACCACGAACACCTTGGAGACCTTGAGCAAGCTCTATATTCGCGAGATTGTTAGATTACATGCAATTTCGTGTTTCGGATCGTGATTCTCGTTTCGTGGCACAATTTTGACAAAGTTTACAATGAGCTATGTGCTTGAAAAAATTCTTTGTAGTTTCCTAACCTCTAAACATCACCTTTTAGCATGTATAGTATATGGATGAAGGGGAGTGTCACTCTCCTATGGGTGAAGTCAAAAGAAAGGGCAAGGAGATGGGGGGAAATGAAATGATGGTAATGTGATGTGTAAATGAACAAAAATGTGTGTGTGTGTACAAAAGTGTTCCCCAAGCGCAAGGAGTCTTTTGTATGTCATGTTTTACTTGGAAAAGTATTCCAAGGTCATCTCCTCAGGGAAGGAAAGTTCAAGTGTGTGAAGGTGATTTTATGAAAAGGGAAAAGTGTAAAATCTTTTGTTTGTGTTTTGGTGATTGGAGTTTGTGAANTGCTCCCCAAGCACAAAGAGTCTTTTGTATGTCATGTTTTACTTGGAAAAGTATTCCAATGTCGTCTCCTCAGGGAAGGAAAGTTCAAGTGTGTGAAGGTGATTTTATGAAAAGGGAAAAGTGTAAAATCTTTTGTTTGTGTTTTGGTGATTGGAGTTTGTGAATGAAAATACAATAAAACAAATGTTGGCTAATCCAAAGAGGTCATTCCAATGGAAATCCCAACTCAACTTGAAACCTTCCTCCAATGGTGCATAGATGAACGATTGATTCGTGGGAAGCTAAGGACGAGATGGTGAGGATCCAAGCATAAACTGTGACTAGGCCTACGGGATATCAAAGACTCACAACCCCATCTACTCTCAACCCAGTCAAACCGGACCATCGTACACCGAGAGGAGGAAAGAAAATAAGTTGAAATGGAATACCCAAGAGGAGTTCTCCCTTAGATTAGCCAACTTAGAGCTCTAGCTATTCATGTTTAAAGTAACAACATTTATAATGTAAAGAGACAAGTAAAGGAAAATGGAAATGAAAATGAGATGAAAATGAAACTTAGAACTTGTATTAATGCTAGGAAATGGTAAACTACAAAGAGAAGTTCATTTAATACTAAAATGGTAAAGTTGCAGAGAAGAGCATTGAAACCCAGCTGTAACTATTGAAGTGCAAGAACATGGAATTAAACTTGAAATAAAAGAGAGTACAATACATGAAATAAAGATTACAAGAGAACTACAACTTACAGCAATGAAATGGGTGAAGAAAATGCAAAAACATAAATTTCTCTATTACACTATTCATCATCTTCTTCCTTGGGATTTTCTAA
The DNA here is from genome assembly GCA_963454935.2 of Ilex paraguariensis. Lineage (NCBI taxonomy): Eukaryota > Viridiplantae > Streptophyta > Magnoliopsida > Aquifoliales > Aquifoliaceae > Ilex > Ilex paraguariensis. The sequence goes on from CAUOFW020003946.1 coordinate 4,928,276, forward strand.
GCTTAGGTAGCCACCCCTCAAAGCTTGTGTGAAAGCTGAATATATGGAGTGTCTCTTGCACTTTCGTCCATGGAGGGTCCCCCTAGGTGTGTGAGTTGACATCCAAGCATGGGGAAGGGGTTGGGCACTTACACAAGCAAGGACAAGCCATCCTTTCTATCCACAATGCCCATCTCTTTCTCTCTCCTCCTCTCCCATCCCAAATCTTCCAAGGCTGACTTTGGGGTGTAGGAAGCATGTATATATGTAGAATATGTCAGGGAGCAAGAGGTAGAATCATAGGTGGGTCCCCAAGCAAGTGGAGCATGAGTTGCAGATGTTCTGGGCATTCTGGACAAGACCTACCGGTAGGTTTTTAGCGATCTACCGGTAGTTTTGGCTACTAGAGTGAAAACTACCGATAGGTTGCCTATTCTAGACCAGTTTTCGTAGAATCGGCATACCGTTTGATCCAACCGTTGGATTGAGCTGAAATTTTGACACAATATAGAAGACATCCAAATATAAAACTTTTATGTTTTAAACTATTTTAGATTCGAAATGGATAATGGTCAAAAATGGGAAAAAAGAGAGGTACTGTGTCAAAACCTTGGGAAACCAATGGGCTAAACCTTCCAAAATCCATTTCTCTTAGTTTCTTCACCTTCCAAGCCTCCCAATCCTCATTTAATGTGTCCATGCCTTCACCACACATCCATACTTGGTTGCAAGGTTCTAAAATATATGATTTACACTATAATTACCTGCAACATCAAAAATTCAACATTATTCATAATTTTGGCTAACTCTAAATACTTAGATGCAAAAGTTGAGTTAAAATGCTTGTAATGAGGCCTTCAAATATGCAATATTATGCGCTCATCACTATGGGGACAAAGTTACACTTTAGCACTACCTTTCATCCCCAAATGGATGGTCAATCGGAGAGGGTAATACAGATTTTGGAGGATATGTTACGAGCTTGCGTGTTGGACTTCAAGGGAAGTTGGAGTGATTATTTGCCGTTGGTGGAATTTGCATATAACAATAGCTATCAGACAAGTATTGGAATGGCTCCTTATGAAGCATTGTATGGAAGACCATGTAAGTCCCCGATTTGTTGGTTAGAAGCTGGTGAGAGTAGCTTGTTTGTACCAAAAATTGTTTGGGAAACTACAGAGAAAATTCAACTCATTCGAGAAAGACTACGTATGGCTCAAAGTAGACAGAAAAGCTATGCGGATAGAAGAAGAAGACCTTTAGAATTCCAAGAGGGGGACTATGTGTTCCTCAAGGTGTCACCCAAAAAGGGAGTGCTTAGATTTGGCAAGAAAGAAAAATTAGCTCCAAGGTATATAGGACCATTCGAGGTGATCAAAGCGGTGGGCAAAGTGACGTATCAACTTCGGTTACCAACCCAGTTGTCTGGAGTACATGACGTGTTCCATGTGTCAATGTTGAGAAAGTGTCAATCGGATACAACACATGTCCTAGATTTGGAGTGTATTGAAGTTCAAGATGGATCAACATATGAAGAACAACTAGTGAAAATTTTTGATACCAAGGAGAAGGTGCTTCGCAATACAGTAATTTAACTGGTGAAAGTCTTGTGGCAACATCACGGAGTGAAAAAAGTTACTTGAGAAGCAGAGCTGGAGATGCACGAGAAGTACCCTTAATTGTTCGCTACTTGAGATAAGTTTTGAGGACGAAACTTTCTTTAAGGGGGTGGATTGTAACTCTCCTCCCCACACTCTTATCGTTATATAACAAGTAATCATTTCTTTTTTGAAATACTAATATTATAAAACCCGGATAAATATATGAATCGTTTGTAATAGAACTTGTATCAACTATATTTGATGAACAAATTTATGTTGTATAAATTTGGGTTGGTGTTAGAAGGGTTTGGAATGAATTAAAAATGAAAAATCAGGCATTTTGGGCAGCGTACTGGTACTGAGTACTGAGACTGTGAACATCAAAAGCTAAAGTGTACCGGTACTGTAACGCCCCAAAAATCGGGGGTACTTAATTTGATTAAATTCGGGCAGAGTCTCCTTTGTATGGAGAGCTCTACCCAAAACACAACCTGTACAATTATACTACATTAACCACACCAGGTCTATTTATGAATAAATATTGACCACATTACTCTCTAAAACCATTTACATCATGAGAGCACTAATATGTTCCATAAATAAATAAGACATCATTTTTCTTTCATAAAATTTACAACATTATCCAAAATAATATGCCCAACCATGACATTTACATCCCAAAAATTTAACTATCATAGCGCAGCGGAATAACAAAAGAAAAACTATACTTCACAATGTTCAAAATAAATATCCTAGTCTAGAACAAAAGAAAGTGTCGCTCTAAGCGTCCACCTCGGGATTCACGCTCCCGTCTATCGGAGTCTCCCAATGTTCGAGCTCCACGACTCTCAGCTCTTCCTCGAGAGGATAATCTGAAAAGGTTGTTAAGTAGGGGGTGAACACGAAGCTTTGTAGGAAAAATCTTCCAAACCCGAACAAGGTTTAGAAAAATATATAAAATGGTCGGTCTCATTTTACAAATAACATATATAATTTTTGAAGAAAACAGGGACATTTGAAATAGATCTCAAGTTTAAGTATCAACAATAATTTAATGAATAAAAGAACTCAATATACAATTAATAATCCATTTCACCATAAACCGTTCCTCACAAGTTCTTGCGGAATCTCATACTTCCCAAGATTCTTGTAGAAATCATTTCTGGTAGAATAAACAATAACTCATAAATTGAGCATTTCACAACAATAAATACATGTATCTCAACCATGATGTAAGACATCCACATAAATCAACGCATTGAGTAACATCTAGCCCACACACACAACCCCAAATCTTCTCAAAGATATCAAACCTTTAGGAAGGGCGTATACCATAACAATGGCAGTGACGTATCCAACCCAAGCATTAGTATACTAACCCTCCGCCTCGATACCCATGAGCAATAGTGGTTTAGTCTTACCAAAGCACTAACCTCACTACGAGTGGTAGAAAAAGTTTAAACCCACACGAAGTATGAAAAACGTCTACCCACTCTACGATATCTCGTCAAAGGCCACCCATGGTCATCCCACACTAATAAGAGATACAATACCAAACTCAATTTCTCAATTTACCAGCATATCTCAAAAATTGCCAAATTTATCATGTGACAATTCTAATAACCAATTAAGAAAAATACAAGAGATCACAACAACATCATTTTATTACTCAACACAAAGCACTATAATTTTGAAATCAATAATAAAGGAAGAATTTAAGAAAAAAATCCATCACTCTCCAAAACTAGGGTTTTAAAGCAAGAAAAGAGATTTCATGGGTATTCAATCCTAACTTTGTTCAAAACATGTAGTCTTTGCAAAAAAAAAAAAAGACTAAGAGAGGATGATTTCATATCATATATGTAACATTTAGAGGCAAAACATACATATATAAATACCCTTATCTCAATGAACAAGGATGGAAGCAAACCCCTACCTTGAATCAAAATTCCAAGTAAGAACTCAAGCTCTAGTGACCTCCTTCTTCCCTTTTTCTTCATCCCTTAATCTTCCTCTAAGATTCCAAGAGGTGTGGGGTGAGAGTAGAGTGAAAGAAATGAGGGAAAATGGGATGAAATGGTGTTATAAGGTCAGTCAAATCCCGATTTTACTGTTCACAGGTTGATTTGATTTTCTCTAAAATTACGGTTTTACCACTAAGAATCTCCAATGTAATCCATATAACTACCCTAAGATTTTTCGACGTTCCGGGTTCATTTTTAATGTTATTTTAACCTAAAACACTTATTTTTATGATTTATTTCAAAAATAAAATAAATTTATACTCGAAACACTAAAATTACTATTTTATTCTTCTGGGCCGCTATATGTGCTAAATGACTATCCCAAGTTTTTTGGACCTCCCAAGTTCAAGGATAATATTATTTTGACCAAAAAAAAAATTAATATTTTTACTTTATTACCCTTATCAATCTTAAACACCTAAAAAAAAAAAAAAAATTAAATTTTACAATCAATTTGCCTCCCTAATATTTATTCTTACGGTTTCAATATATATGGTTTGTTTTTATGTCATTACATATATAAGAATCACTAAACAAGTACATTACTATATTAATATAAACATGTGGGGGTTTACAATCCACCCCCCTTAAAGAAAGTTTCGTCCTCGAAACTTACCTCAAGTAGCGAACAAGTGCGGATACTTCTCTCGTATTTCTAGCTCCAGTTCCCAAGTAGCTTCTTCCACTCCATGGTGTTGCCACAAAACCTTCACTAGTCGGATGACTTTGTTGCGGAGTACCTTCTCTTTGGTATCAAGAATCTTCACCAGTTGTTCTTCATACATTGCTCCGTCTTGAACTTTGATATCTTCCAAATCAATCACATGCGTGGTCTCCGACTGGCACTTCCTCGACATCGACACATGAAACACGTTGTGCATCCTTGACAACTGAGCCGGTAACTGAAGTTGATACGCTGCTTTGCCCATTGCTTTGATAACTTCAAATGGTCCGATACACCTTGAAGCCAATTTTCCCTTCTTGCCAAATCTCAAAACTCCCTTCTTAGGCGACACTTTAAGGAAAACATAGTCCCCTTCTTGGAACTCCAATGGTCTTCGTATTCTGTCCGTATAATTTTTCTGTCTACTTTGTGATGTGCGTAGTCTCTGTCGGATGAGTTGAATATTCTCTGTAGTTTCCCAAACAATTTTTGGCCCTAACAAGCTACTCTCGCCCGCTTCTAACCAACATGTTGGTTATCGACATGACCTTCTGAACAATGCTTCATACGGAGCCATTCCAATACTTGCTTGATAGCTGTTGTTGTACGCAAATTCCACCAATGGCAAATGGTCACTCCAACTTCCCTAGAAGTCCAATACACAAGCATCGAGCATATCCTCCAAAGTCTGTATCACCCTCTCGAATTGGCCATCCGTTTGGGGATGAAAAGCGGTGCTAAAATGCAATTCTGTCCCTATAGCTCGTTGTAGACTTTGCCAAAATTATGCCACAAAATAGGAATCACGATCCGGTACGATAGAGAGTGGAACTCCATGCAATCTCATGATCTTGCGGATATACAACTTGCTCAAGGTCTCTAGAGTGTTCGTGGTCTTCACACTCAAGAAATGTGCGGACTTGGTGAGTCTATCAACTATAACCCATATTGCATTATGCCCACGTGACGTCCGTGGTAAACCCGACATGAAATCCGTGGTGATGTGATCCCACTTTCACTCTGGGATAGGCAAAGACTGTAGTAATCCTCCTGGCTTTTGATGTTCGATCTTCACCTGCTGGCACACCGCACATCATGCTATGAACCTTGCCACATCCTTCTTAATTCCCTTCTACCAATATTGGCGCTTCATGTCCCTATACAGTTTTGTACTACTGGGGTGGATAGCACACTTAGAGCGATGACACTCTCCAAGTATCTCCTCCTTTAAGGACGAATCATCGGGAACACATAGCTTCTCCCCATATCTCAGTTCTCCATTTCTCAAAGACCAACCCTCCATTGTTTCTCCATTCTCCAATTTAGCTCGAATCGACGCTAAGTTAGGATCTAAGCATTGCAATTCCACAACCCTACGTTGAAGGGTAGGTTGGGCCACAAGGTTGAATAGGCATGGCCGAGATCTATATTCTCCAACCCATAGATCATAGTCTCCAAGGGCATCCCTCATCTTCCATTTACTTGCAAGAACATTGAGTTCACCCCAAGACTTTCGGCTAAGTGCATCGGCGACTACATTGGCCTTCTCCGGATGGTAGTTGAGTGTGAAATCATAATCTTCTAGATACTCAACCCACCTTCTTTGCCGAAGATTCAAATCTTTCTGTGTGAACACATACTTGAGGCTTTTATGATCCGAGAACACTTGAAACTTTTCCCCATACAAGTCACACCTTTACAGCTTGAGAGCAAAAACCACAGTGGCAAGCTCCAAGTCAGGAGTGGGATAATTCTGCTCATGAACCTTTAATTGTCTCGAACCATAAGCAACAACCTTGCCTCCCTACATTAGCATACATCCTAAGCCTCGTAGCGAAGCATCGGTGTACACATCATATCCTTCCCCACTGCTCGAAATAATGAGGACAGGTGCCGTCGTCAACCTCTCCTTCAAGATGCTAAAGGCTAGTTCACACGCTTGAGTCCACACAAATTTTTCTCCCTTCCTTGTGAGGCAAGCCACCGGCATCGCAAGCTTTGAAAACCCTTCCACAAACCTACGATAATAGCCAGCTAACCCCAAGAAACTACGTACTTCTGTCACATTCTTAGGTGGTTCCCATTTCATCACAACTTCAATCTTTGCAGCATCAACAACCACCCCTGGTTCGGACACCACATGACCCAGGAATTTCACTTCCCTCATCCAAAACTCGCATTTTCTCATCTTGGCATACAACTTATGCTCTCTCAATGTTTGTAACACAATCGAGAGATGACGTGCATGTTCCTCTCGAGTCTGTGAACAGATCAATATGTCATCAATAAAAACAATGACAAATTGATCGAGGTATGCCAAGAATACCCTATGCATCAAATCCATGAAGGCTACTGGTGCATTAGTCAGTCCGAATGGCATCACCGTATATTCAAAATGACCATATCAGGTACGAAAAGCTGTCTTGGGAATATCCTCTTCCTTGATTCGCAGTTGATGGTACCCAGTACGAAGATCAATCTTGGAATAATACTTGGAACCCCTCAATTGATCGAATAAATTGTCAATCCTTGGCAAGGGATATTTGTTCTTCACTGCTACTCGATTTAACCTTTAGTAATCCATACATAATCGAAGTGTCTCGTCATGCTTCTTCACAAAGAAGATCGGGACTCCCCAAGGTGAAGTACTCAAACGGATAAACCTAATAGCCAACAAATGCTCTAATTACTTCCTTAGCTCCTTCAAATTCAAAGGTGCCGTCTGATAAGGAGCAAAGGATATGAGTTCGGTTCCCTGATAGAGATCAATTTTGAACTCAATCTCTCGTTGTGGGGGTAACCCAGGTAATTCATCGGGAAAAATATCCAAAAAGTCCGACACCACCAATATTACGTCCGATTGGGATTTGTCCTGATCATCTCCCATTAAGCTGGCCAAGAAACTCAAATTGCTCCCTGCCTTAGCTTTCAAGAATCTATTTCTCGTCATGAGAAATGGATGAGAAGAATTGCGATCATTCTTGAAAGTAAAAACTACTCCTCCTGGTAGTTGAAAGGAAATTCGCTTGCGAAAATAATCCTTTACCGCACGGAAAACGGACAACAAGTTCATCCCAAATATAACGTCGTACCCCTTCATATCTAACACAACTAAATCGACAACCAACTCTTGCTACCCAATGCGAAGCACACACCCTTGTTGTATCCAACCGTTCTCCTGTGGGCATGTCAATACTAAGGGCATGTTCTATCTTCTCAAATCCCAATCCCAAATTAAAAGCATATGCAGTACGTATAAATGAGTGTGTAGCACCGGGATCAAATAAGATTCTGGCCCAAGAGTTATAAAGAAGCACGATACCTTCCACTACGGCATTAGAAGCATCCTCCTCCGGTTGAGTCAAAGCGAAAATTCTCCCTTGATTGGCTCCGTCGGGGACTTGAGCTTGTAACGGTCTTTGCTGTGCTGGCTTGTTTGCTAGTACCTGCCCGGTTGCTTGATTGGTCCTTGGGGGAAACGAGGGGCATCTATGTTTGAAGTGCCCAAGCTCTCCGCATGCAAAGCATTGATGCGGGTCAGTGCTTGTTCTAGTCTGAGCAACTCCATCTCCTCGGGCTGTCAGAAGTCTCTGTCCACTTGCCTGGTCTGGTCTTCGGTATGGTGCTGCTCGCTATAATCCGTTACTACTAGCACCCGTCCGGATCAGACCTCCTCTCGCGAAGCTCTGTCATCACTGGCTGTCCTCTATATCTCTTTCCACAAGTGCAGCTCGGTCAACCATATCCCCATACTCCCTGATCTTGAGGGACACCAACTTCTCCCGAATAACAGGCCTTAATCCCTGCTCAAAGCGCTTGGCCCTACTGGCCTCAGTAGATGTAAACTCTGTAGCATAACGGGATAGCTTGTCAAACCTACTCTCGTACTCGGCCACTGTTTTGCTGCCCTGTTGTAGAGCAAGAAAATCTGCCTTCAGTCTGTCTCTAACTGATTCTGGAAAATACTTGTCTCGGAAGATTTGGTCGAACTCCTCCCAAATGAGTGCCTCGATGTTCCTCCTTCTCTTTACAGAATCCCACTAATGGTCGGCCTCTCCCTCCAATAGATATGTCGCCAAGCCGACCCTAAGGTCATCAACCACACTCATGCCGTCACAAATCTTCTTCATTCGACGGATCCATCAATTCGCATCCAAGGGATTGGAGCTTCCTTGGAAAGTGGGTGGGCGTTGTCTTAGAAACTCTCGAAGAACGACCATTTTCCAATTCTCATCCTCGTTGCCCGGTACTTGGGCTAGTGGATGAGTTCCCCCTTTTTGGTTGTTGTTGTTTCCATTCTGATTTTTACCAGAGTGGTGAGCTCCCTTAAGCATTGGTAGATGCCGTTCATGGCATCGGGAGGTGGTGGTGGGGGTGGATTTGCTTAACCTCCACAACCACGCCCACGTCCACGTTCACGTCCTTGTTCTCCATCCATCCTGCACATCAATTCACAATTTAGTTTCATTGATGTACAAGACATCCTAGTAATCGCTTTAATCTAAAGCCTAAGACTTATATAAAATATAGACTAACAATTTCGTTCAACCTAATCTTACCTCTCTAGTGGTAATTCATAACCTACAGCTCCCATGTAAGACCTAAAGCCTAGGCTCTGGTACCAAACTTGTAACGCCCCAAAAATCGGGGANACTCCATCTCCTCGGGCTGTCAGAAGTCTCTGTCCACTTGCCTGGTCTGGTCTTCGGTATGGTGCTGCTCGCTATAATCCGTTACTACTAGCACCCGTCCGGATCAGACCTCCTCTCGCGAAGCTCTGTCATCACTGGCTGTCCTCTATATCTCTTTCCACAAGTGCAGCTCGGTCAACCATATCCCCATACTCCCTGATCTTGAGGGACACCAACTTCTCCCGAATAACAGGCCTTAATCCCTGCTCAAAGCGCTTGGCCCTACTGGCCTCAGTAGATGTAAACTCTGTAGCATAACGGGATAGCTTGTCAAACCTACTCTCGTACTCGGCCACTGTTTTGCTGCCCTGTTGTAGAGCAAGAAAATCTGCCTTCAGTCTGTCTCTAACTGATTCTGGAAAATACTTGTCTCGGAAGATTTGGTCGAACTCCTCCCAAATGAGTGCCTCGATGTTCCTCCTTCTCTTTACAGAATCCCACTAATGGTCGGCCTCTCCCTCCAATAGATATGTCGCCAAGCCGACCCTAAGGTCATCAACCACACTCATGCCGTCACAAATCTTCTTCATTCGACGGATCCATCAATTCGCATCCAAGGGATTGGAGCTTCCTTGGAAAGTGGGTGGGCGTTGTCTTAGAAACTCTCGAAGAACGACCATTTTCCAATTCTCATCCTCGTTGCCCGGTACTTGGGCTAGTGGATGAGTTCCCCCTTTTTGGTTGTTGTTGTTTCCATTCTGATTTTTACCAGAGTGGTGAGCTCCCTTAAGCATTGGTAGATGCCGTTCATGGCATCGGGAGGTGGTGGTGGGGGTGGATTTGCTTAACCTCCACAACCACGCCCACGTCCACGTTCACGTCCTTGTTCTCCATCCATCCTGCACATCAATTCACAATTTAGTTTCATTGATGTACAAGACATCCTAGTAATCGCTTTAATCTAAAGCCTAAGACTTATATAAAATATAGACTAACAATTTCGTTCAACCTAATCTTACCTCTCTAGTGGTAATTCATAACCTACAGCTCCCATGTAAGACCTAAAGCCTAGGCTCTGGTACCAAACTTGTAACGCCCCAAAAATCGGGGATCCTTAATTTAACAAAATTCGAGCAGAGTCTCCTTTGTACGGGGAGCTCTACCCAAAACACAACCTGTGCAATTATACTACATTGACCACACCGGGTCTATTTATGAATAAATATTGACCACATTACTGTCTAAAACCATTTACATCATGAGAGCACTAATATGATCCATAAATAAATAAGACTTCATTTTTCATCCATAAAATTTACAACATTATCCAAAATAATATGCCCAACCATGGCATTTACATCCCAAAAATTTAACTATCATAGCGCAGCGGAATAACAAAAGAAAAACTAGACTTCACAATGTTCAAAATAAATATCCTAGTCTAGAACAAAAGAAAGTGTCACTCTAAGCGTCCACCTTGGGATTCACGCTCCCGTCTATCGGAGTCTCCCAGTGTTTGCGCTCCTCGACTCCTAGCTCTTCCTCGAGAGGATAATCTGAAAAGGTTGTTACGTAGGGGGTGAGCACGAAGCTTCGTAGGAAAATTCTTCTAAACCCGAACAAGGTTTCAAAAAACNTGTTCCTCCTTCTCTTTACAGAATCCCACTAATGGTCGGCCTCTCCCTCCAATAGATATGTCGCCAAGCCGACCCTAAGGTCATCAACCACACTCATGCCGTCACAAATCTTCTTCATTCGACGGATCCATCAATTCNCATTTGAAATAGATCTCAAGTTTAAGTAACAACAATAATTTAATGAATAAAAGAACTTAATATAAAATTAATAATCTATTTCACCATAAACCGTTTCTCACAAGTTCTTGCGGNGGGATTGGAGCTTCCTTGGAAAGTGGGTGGGCGTTGTCTTAGAAACTCTCGAAGAACGACCATTTTCCAATTCTCATCCTCGTTGCCCGGTACTTGGGCTAGTGGATGAGTTCCCCCTTTTTGGTTGTTGTTGTTTCCATTCTGATTTTTNTACTTTCCAAGATTCTTGTAGAAACCATTTCTGGTAGAATAAACAATAACTCATAAATTGAGCATTTCACAACAATATATACATGTATCTCAACCATGATGTAAAGCATCCACATGAATCAACGCATTGAGTAACATCTAGCCCACACACACATACCCAAATTTTCTTAANGGTGAGCTCCCTTAAGCATTGGTAGATGCCGTTCATGGCATCGGGAGGTGGTGGTGGGGGTGGATTTGCTTAACCTCCACAACCACGCCCACGTCCACGTTCACGTCCTTGTTCNGATGTAAAGCATCCACATGAATCAACGCATTGAGTAACATCTAGCCCACACACACATACCCAAATTTTCTTANTGGTGGTGGGGGTGGATTTGCTTAACCTCCACAACCACGCCCACGTCCACGTTCACGTCCTTGTTCTCCATCCATCCTGCACATCAATTCACAATTTAGTTTCATTGATGTACAAGACATCCTAGTAATCGCTTTAATCTAAAGCCTAAGACTTATATAAAATATAGACTAACAATTTCGTTCAACCTAATCTTACCNCCCTCCACCTCGATACCCATGAGCAATAGCGGTTTAGTCTTACCAAAGCACTAACCTCACTACGAGTGGTAGGAAAAGTTCAAACCCACACGGAGTATAAAGAACGTCTACCCACTCTACGATATCTCATGAAAGGCCACCCATGGTCATCCCACACTAATAAGAGATACAATATCAAACCTAATTTCTCAATTTATAAGCATATCTCAAAAATTCCCAAATTTATCATGTGACAATTTCAATAACCAATTAAGAAAAATACAAGAGATCACAACAACATCATTTTATTACTCAACACAAAGCACTATAGTTTCAAAATCAATAATAAAGGAAGAATTTAAGAAGAAAATCCATCATTCTCCAAAAACTAGGGTATTAAAGCAAGAAAAGAGATTTCATGGGTATTCAACCCTAACTTTGTTCAAAACATGTAATCTTTGCCAAAAAAAAAAGACTAAGAGAGGATGATTTCATATCATATATGTAACATTTAGAGGCAAAACATACATATATAAATACCCTAACCTCAATCAACAAGGATGAATGAAAACCCCTACCTTGAATCAAAATTTCAAGTATGAACTCAAGCTCTAGTGACCTCCTTCTTCCCTTTTCTTCCTCCCTTAATCTTCCTCAAAGGTTCCAAGAGGTGTGGGGTGAGAATGGAGTGGAAGAAATGAGGGAAAATGGGATGAAATGGTGTTATAAGGTCAGCCAAATCCCGATTTTACTGTTCACAGGCTGATTTGGTTTTTTCTAAAATTATGATTTTGCCACTAAAAATCTCCAATGTGATCCATATGACTACCTTAAGGTTTTTCGACGTTATGGATTCATTTTTAATATTGTTTTAACCTAAAAACATTTATTTTTATGATTTATTTCAAAACTAAAATAAATTTACACTCGAAACACTAAAATTAGTATTTTATTCCTCCGAACCGCTATACGTGCTAAATGACTTTCCCAAGTTTTTCGGACCTCCCAGTTTTAAGGATAATATTATTTCGACAAAAAAAAAATTAATGTTATTACTTTGTTACCCTTATCAGCCTTAAATACCTAATGAAAAAAAAATTAAATTTTACAATCAATTTGCCTCCATAGTATTTATTCTTATGGTTTCAATATATATGGTTTATTCTTATGTCATTACATATATAAGAATCACTAAACAAGTACATTACTATATTAATATAAACATGTGGGGGTTTATTGGTACTGTCTACTCTAGACCAGTTTTTGTAGAATTGTCATAATGTTTGATCCAACCGTCCGATTGAGCGGAACTTTTGACACACTATAGAGGACATCCAGATCTACAACTTTCATGTTTTGAACGTCTTCAGATTCGAAGTGGATCATGGTCAAAAAGGAGGAAAACCGAGGTACTACCACCAAATGGTGTGGGTACTAGTGCCTAAGTTGCCAAAGCTTTGAAACTAAGTCTTCTTTCCTTCAAATGTTATAAATGGACAATAATAGAGTACCAACGATGTTATGTTGGACCTCGGATGGGTCAATCAATTTAAACCTTTATTAAGAGCGGTTCGGATGAATAAAATAGTAATTTTAGTGTTTTTGGTATAAATTATTTTAGTATGAAGATAAAACATAAAACAAAATTTTTTTGGTTAAAATAACATTAAAAATGAATCCAGAACATCTAAAAACCTTAAGATAGTCATAGAGATCAAATTGGAGATATTTAATGGTAAAATCGTAATTTTGGAGAAAAATGTAATTTTTGGCCCTATGAACAGTAAAATTTTGGATTTCTTGGCTTTAAAGCAACACTTTACGCCCATTTTCTTCCATTCTTTCACTCCACTCTCACCACAACTCTCTTAGAACCCTAGGGGAAGATTAAGGAAGAAAGAAAAGGGAGGAAGGAGGTCTCCAGAGCTTGGGCTTTACTTGGAACCTTTGATTCAAGATAGGGGTTCTTTCCATTCTTGACAATTGTGGGTTGGGCTTATATATATATGTATGTTTTCACTCTCATTTATATATATATATGCTATGAAATCATCCTTTCTTGTTATTTTTGAAAATATTACCATGTTTTAAACAAAGCTAGGGTTAGTTAACCATGAAAACTCTTTTCTTGTCATAAAATCCTAGTTTCCAAGAGAAATAGATTTTTCTCTTGATTTTTCCCTTATTCTTGATTTCAAAACTTTAGTGCTTTGTAATGAACAATAAAAATGGATTGTTGATGACCTCTTGCTTATTTTCTTAAATTGTTCTCTTGTAATACAAATTGTGAAATTTGGGGATTTTGGATTTCCTTGTGATTTGAGAAAATGTTTGTTATTGCATCTCTTGTATGGTTGTTGTGATGGACTTGAATTGCATTCGAGCACTGCCGTAGAGTGTTAGAGGTTAGTCTATCTCAGTGGGGGTGAGATGGCTTTCTAACACTTGTAGTGGTTTGTTGTTTGTGAGAGCAACCACTATTGTTCACGTAAGATCGAGGCTGAGGAATGGTCTACTTTCCTAGGAAGGATTCGTCAATGCCGTGAGAGGTGGTATACGCCCTTCCTAAAATATTTGGGATTGTGTGATTGTGGTGGGTGAATGAAGTAGAATCGTGGTGTAGATTCATGGGAAGCAACCAATATACATGAGAATATGATATGACATTATTGAATGATTATTTGATTTCTATCACTCCGACATGCTTATTCCTTTCATTTAAATTATTGCGATTGAGTTAACTTGAGATCAAATAAATTGTCACTGTTTTATTTCAAGTTATACGCGATATTTTGAAAGTGAGACTGAACTGTTTTATATTTTTTTTCTAAACCTTGTTCGAATTTTGGAGGATGTTGTTGCAGAGCTTAGTGCTCATCCCTTACAAACAACATATTTTTTAGATTTTGTACAAGAGGAGGAGCTCAGAGTCGATGAGCTGGTACATTGGAAAGTTCCACTAGATGGGCACGTGGATCCCGAGGTGGATGCTTAGGGCTATACTCTCTTACGTGATAGACTAGGAAATTCCTTTTGAGACTATGTAAAGTCTAACCTTTTCTTATTCCGCTGCAAAGTTCAAATTTGATTCTGTTAGATGTAATTGTCATAGTTCAACATATTCTTTTGGATGTAATGGCCATGATGTGACATATTCTTTTGGAATGATGTTGTAGATATTATGTATGAGAATAAAATTATCTTTATTTATGGATCTTTTTAGTTGCTCTCATGATGTGAATGATTTTTAGATTGTAATGCCGTCCAATGTGGATTTTAGGGCATTACAAATTCCCCCTGCGCCATCATTTCAACAAATTGTCGCATTGCAGGTGGAAGAGCATCATAGAAAAAACCAACTAAGGTCCAATTTTCAAATGCATGATGTGGACAAACTTGGAGAAGATCTTTAAATCTTTTCCAACATTGATAAAAAGTTTCACCTTCTTTTACAGAAAAATTCATTATTTGAAGTCTTAATGTATTTGTACGATGTACAGGAAAAAACTGTTTAAAGAACTCAACTTGTAAAGCTTGCCTGTTTGTGATTAAATTAGTTCTTAAAGAACTAAGCCATTGTTTTGCTTTATCTTTTAAAGAAAAAGGAAATAGTTTTAGTCTAACCATTTCAGAATTATCTTGCAATGTTCCACAAACTTCTTCAAATTCTGTCATATGTACATATGGATTTTCAGTTTCCAAACCATGGAATTGTGGTAATAATTGTATTGTTCCTGGCTTAATATTAAGATTTGGAGCATCTGTTGGAAAAGCAAAACATGACAGGACATTAGTTCACGTATGGTGTAGATATTCTCTTAATGGTCGAATATTTTGAACTACTTCTTATTCTCTAAGTTGTTCTTCTCTAGGTATGTTTCTAGCCATACTTAGTTCAAATGATTCTTGTGTAGATGAAGATGACAACGACGAAGGAGGTGACTGATTTATAGATCCTACGGATGAATGTACAAACATAAACTATTTAAAAAGAAAACACACTTTATATACATATAATACAACTAAACAACTTTTGTATCTTATTTGATTTCAAATTACCATTACTCCTCAGGAAATGGTGCCAGAAACTTGATTTGCACTTTTTCGTGATTGAATTAACATTATACACCCAAGTATAAGTGGTTGAATTGTAGTTTTCTTAATTTTAAGTCCAAGTATCGATCTCATGAAGAGTGTGTGTAATTAGGAAATAAAATAAAAATAGTAAAGTTGTTTATCTTAGATAGGACAACATGTGATAGCTTGTGATATGAGCTTAGATTGATATCTAGTTTAATTAAAAAGTTATGTGGCAGATAGATTTAGACAATAATAAAAAATATCCTTCAGTTCAAGGATCCCATATGCATTATATTAGTTATATACTAGAAATGCTACCTTACAGCAGTCAACTTCCATTTTATTGGCAAGTCAACTGGTAGGTCTGATGTATATAAACCATCACATAACAACTTCTTAGGTTAGCTAGTGGTATCTATGACAATTGATTAATCCAAGCAAACCAGAAGGACAAGCCATTCATGTGGAATACTTGAATTATTCATTTGTCTTCATAATAGTAGGTGCATACATAATATACCATAACACATCCACTTCTTAGGTTAACTGGTGGTATTAGTCATAACACAATAACTTCTCAGGTTAGCTGGTTATAAATGTGTCAATTAACTAATCCAAGCAAACCAAAAGGACAAGCTAATCATGAGGAATACTTGAATTATTCATTTGACTCTATTTGTGATACATATACCAGTTAAACATCCTCAGTGTTTCGATGGAGGATAAACCATACCGATAAGAATACCGTGGTTGTTAGACTGACAATATTATCATTTATACCAGTTAAACAATCTGGGTAATCCAGAAGGAAAAGTCATTCATGCGGATCACTTAGGTCATTAGTCTGATAGTTATATATATAGTAATTAAATAACCTTGATAATTCAAAAGGACAAGCCATGCATCAATAGAACATCCTTGGCGTTCTGGTGGACGATAAACCATACCGATAGGAATGCTGTGGTTGTTAAACCAGCAGGTTGCTGATGCACTGATGACATAATTCTAGGCACAACAGCGAAATTATGTACACCACTGTATCATGCATGAAGCATATAATATATAGATATATAAATATATAAAACATCAGCATCTCCAAAGTTTAACCAATATTATACATATGTTCACCTCTCACTGGTGAATATAAGTAACTACTCACGCTCCATTGCTACAAACAAGCAAGGAGTATGACCAGTTTTCATTACAATTGGAATTAAAATATAAACCCTAAAACATCTTTCACAAGGAACAATTGAAACACGATCACCTTTATTATCAATTATGACAAAAAGGTAATGGCAGTTCAACTATTCGAATAGAAAGATACAATAGAAATGGGGAAGTACAGAGTTTGGACTAAAGTGTATGACGGACCGGATCGAGTTGCAAGTTTTTCTTTCTCTTTTTCTTTTCTCTTTCTCTTTTTATGTTTTGGATTTCTCTCTAAAGCTCTTAGTGTCCGGCCATATGAAGAATGACGGAGGCCTGACTTTATATAGAGGAGGAGGAAGTAGGAGGTGTCAGGATCAACTTCAGCCGCTAATGGGGACCGTCCGGACGCCATCACCACCGTCCGGACGGTGTGACCTTGCTAGATTTTCCACTTGCATGTATGCTGACTCCTCATTTGTTGAAATTACATTTTAGCCTTTGTTGTTTCAAGCCTTGACAATTGGTTCTTCGTATTCTGCAGTATTTATGCATTAACCCCTAAAAATTTTAAACATAACACATATAAAACCCTAATTATCGTACAAACCCTAATTGGCTCTAATTAATAGTTTTTGGTTATTTTATTTTACTAATTTGACTTATTTTACTATTCTGATTTACATACTGATTAAAGTTAATCACCTTAGAAATGAAAAAAATTAAACAAGTATCTGTTGTGTCAACTATTGATCAAATATGTGAAATTTATGCGTTGTCCGGACATCTTGCAATAGAATGTTCAATTATACCTGCATTTTAAAGATGTTTCAATCGACCAATCTAATGCTGTTCCAACTTATAATAAGCCTTATTTGAATCCATATTTTGAAACTTATAACCTAGGATGGAGAAATCATCCAAATTTTAGTTGAAAAAACACACAACCTACAAATCAAACACAAGGTCCACCACAGTCACAAAATCAACAACAATATTATTCATATCAACCCCCACAAAAAAGAACTTTGGAAGATACTATGAATCAATTTATTCAAAGCCAAATGAGTTTTAACACTCAAATAACTCAAGATTTTAATGATTTTAAAACTCAAACTTCTCAGAGTATTGAAGATATCAAGAGTAATCTAGCTAAATTAACTCAATCCCTCAGTATGTCAGAAATGGACAAATTTTCATCTCAGCCTAAACCTCCGCAAAGTCAAAATCAAGCTAATGTTGTATCCCCTGAACCTTGGCCAAGTCAAGTACAAGTAATCACAACGTTAAGAAGTGGTAAAATTATTGATAAAACTATTAAACCTAAAATCCCTAAAAAATTATGGAAGTTAATTCCTATTAATGAACCACTTGAACTTGAACCTTCAGTCAAAAAGTAACCAGAAATACAAAAAATGGAAGATTAACCATGTCCTATTTTGTTACCTTTTACTCAAAGGGTCAAGAAATTTACATCTTAAAAAGATCAATCTGAAATTTTTGATTTGTTTAAACAACTTAAGATTAACATTCCTTTGTTAGATGCAATTAAACGAGTTCCAGCTTACGCTAAGTTTTTAAAAGATTTTTGCACGATAAAAAGAAAAACAAATGTACCAAAGAAAGCATTTCAAACTGAACAAGGCAGTACTATAATACAACATACCACTCTTTTTAAGTACAAAGATCCAGGAAGTCCCACAATCTCATGCATTATTGGAAATTTCTGAATTGAAGAAGCTCTGCTAGATCTTGGAGCCAGTTGTAATTTAATGTCATATTCAGTATATACACAATTAGGATTAAGTGAACTAAAACCCACCAGTGTTACACTACAATTAGCAAACCGATCAATAAAAACTCCATGAGGGATTGTGGAAGATGTTATCATCCAAGTTGATTAATTATATTTCCCAGTAGATTTTATCATAATAGATACGCAACCAATTTTTCATGCATCTGCATATATACTAGTTATTCTGGGTTGACCATTCCTATCTACATCAAATGTGTTAATTAATTGTAGAAATGCAATCATGAAATTTTCATTTGGAAACATTGTAAAACCCGGTAAATTTAAACTTTTGTAATCAAGGGCAAAACGGTAATTTTGCTGTTAGAGTACGAGTTGAAAATCTAAAATTTTCTAGATCTTGAATGACAAAATGGACCTCACCATTGGATTTGTCTTGCGAAATTTAGTTACCACGTCAAATTTCATTGAATTCTGAGATTGTCGAATTTTTCATATTTTACGAGGCAGTCGAGTCTCAAGTGACCCAAAAAACAAGATTTCTAATAAAATTTTGAAATTTAGAAAATATTTAAGAAAAATTAAAAAAAAATTAATTTAAACTTGAATCGGGGCAAAATTAAAACGTTTCGGGATGAAAATGGACCCGAGAAAAAGAGGTTGTGTGGCACAATGTGAGCCAAGTAAATGGAGGGTATAAATTCTTTAGCCGGTTTAACGTGAGAAAAGAGGAGAGGAAAACGAGAAGTTCTTCACCTTCTCTCTACGATCTAGGAAGCTATGGAGGTCAAATCCACATGGGGCAAGAATTAAAGTTGCACCTCTCGTCGAGAGCTACTCGACCACACCAAAAATGACGGGTTTTACCGAAGATCAAGTTACAGGATTTTTGAAAGTTTGGAATTTGGGTTGGAAGTGGGTTCTAGGGACTTCCTACGGTCGTTCCTTACGCTTCAAGAGGTAGGGTTTCTCCTACTTTGGTTCACTTTCTTAATTAGGGTGTATTTGGAATGAGGTAAGGGTATGGAATAACCTAGGTCATTGACTATGGTTATGAAATTGAGGAAATGGGTATGGAGTTTGGCCTAGACCAATTCCTAGCTAAGTTTGGTATAAGGAATGTACTTGTGTGATTTCCTTGAAATTTGATATTTTGGGCATACTATATATTTATCTTATGCTTTGTGAATGAGGTGGAAATTCTTGTATGATAACATGAATTGTTGCCTTGAAGGTGTTTGCCAAAATGCCTATGTGTGGATTAAGTTGTTATGACATGATGATGTATAACATGCTTAGAAAATGTGTTGGAAAGAATTGTTAATATGTGCTCACTGATATATTGACATTGAAATGATTCATGGGATTTATATGCTTATGATATGAATTGCCATGAGATATGTGGATATAGGGTTAAATTGCTCATTTGACATCCATTGCATCTTGGGCATACTATAACATCGCATTCATGGGCTTAGGCATGAGTGTGGGTATGTGTGGTGCATGGTTTAATCAAACATCACATATGGTGGTTGATGGTGGGCTCGAAAAAGTGGAATTGAAGATTCCACTGAGTGGCACGGTTGCATGCATGGAAAATTGGGTTGGGGTAACAAGAAGGGCTAGATTATCCCTCGGGTGAGAGGCTCGATGATTGGAGACGCACTCCGTTGGTATAAGAGCCCAAGAAGTGTGTCGGTGTATGCGAATCCGTTGGTGGAAGTCCATAAATTCCGTGTCGATTGGGTGCCGTTGGTGTAAGTCCATAAATATCCACCCCAAATAAAGACCCAAAAATTTTAAATAGTCGTTTAGAGGATTATATAAATGGTAGGAGCTAGAAGGGCTTAGTTTTATAAGCATTGACATTTGCATGTGTTGAGGAGCCGGGGAAGGCTCGGGGTTAAAATGCAGGAGTGAATCTTATTTCATTCATGGCATGGCATGGTAAGTTCCATGGTTAATTCCAACATGGATTACATATTCTTGCATTGGAATGGATTTTGGTTGTGTTTTGCTGCATAATACATTGCATATGCACTTAGGTTGGGGAGTAGCCCTTGTAGGAAATACTCTACTGGGCGTTGGCTCACCCTATACGGAAAATATTTCAGGTACGGGGCATATTCCGGTGGATGATACGCATTCAGGGCATCGAGGGTGAAAAAAAACCGGTTTGTGGTTTTTGGAAACAAGTTTTGTAAAAACTTTGGTTAAATGCCATTTTGACATGTAAATTATGTAAAGGCATGAATTAGAACTTGTATGGTTCATGTATAATGTAGAAAATATTATTATACTTGTTTGGGATGGATTTGAGAAGGTTTGGGATAAATTGGAAATGAAAAACCGATGAGATATAAAATTCTGGACAAAATCTACCGGTACCTAACAGGTAGTACCTGTACAGCAGGCAATAACTACGGGTCTAACAAGTAGTACTTGTCCAGTAGGAGGAAGCTGCCGGTAGCTTACAGGTAAAACTTCTACCAGAAGTTATAACAAACACCTACCGGTAGCTCTTCCAGAAATCTGAAAAGTCTAAAATTGTTTTGCTAACCTTTTGAACTTTATTTTCTTAAGTTCCAATGATACAAATGGACATTAAATGAGGTGTATTGAGGCTCATTGAACCTTAATAGGATTAAATGAATGAAAGGAAATACTAATCCTTGTATGAGATATAATCTGTGATACAGGGATGTGATAAATGTGATGTCGAACCATGCGACAATCACGGGTATTTTCACGGGTTGATAGATGGTCAACGGGACCCCCGGTTTTAGGGGCATCACAAACATGACCTTGAAATTGAATGTTTTTAACAGTGCAAAACAACCTAGAGAAGAAGATGAAGTACATGAAATAAATTGTGTTGAGTCATTAACGTAAAGTTTTTTTGAAAAATTTTTCTGGAAAAAGAATTATATACATTAGAATCTATATCTGATAATGAGTCTGAAAATATAGAGAAACCAGAATGTGAAAGTCTATTACCTAAAGCTGTAGAATCCAATATTAAAATCTTTAAGCCAGATTTAAATCCACTTCCAACCAATCTAAAATATGTTTTCTTAGAAAAAGATGAAATTCATCCTGTAATCATATCATCAAATTTATCTGAAAGTCAAGAAAAAGAATTAACAAAAGTATTGAAAGATCATCAAAGTGTTCTTGGATGGACAATTGCAAATATAAAAGGTATAAGCCCACTTCTATGTACTCATTGTATATATTTAGAAGAAAATGTCAAATCATCTCGTTAAATGCAAAGAAGACTAAATCCACATTTAAAAGAGGTAGTTTGAGCTAAAGTACTTAAACTATTAGATGCAAATATTATTTATCCTATATCTGATAGTAAATGGGTTAGTCCTACGCAAGTAGTCCCTAATAAGTCTGGTGTTATTGTAATAAAAAACAAAGAAAATGAATTAGTTTCAATGCGTATAGTCACAAGTTGGCATATATGTATTGACTATCAAAAGGTAAATTCACTCACCAGAAAAGATCACTTTCCATTACCATTCCTAGATCAAGTTTTAGAAAGAATAGCTGGTCATGCATACTATTGCTTTTTAGATGGATATTCGGGTTTATAATCAAATTGAAATTGTAATAGATGATTAAGAAAAGACTACATTTACATGTCCTTTTGGTACTTTTGCATATAAAAGGATGCCTTTTGGACTATGTAATGCCCCAGCTACCTTTCAACGTTGTATGCTAAGTATATTCAGTGATATGGTAGAACTATGTCTAGAAGTTTTTATGGACGATTTTTCAGTATATAGGGATTCATTTCATATATGTTTAGAAAATCTGAAAAAAGTGCTCATTCGATGTGAAGAAACAAACCTTGTTTTAAATTGGGAAAAGTGTCATTTTATGTGACGCCCCAAAATCCGGGGGTCCGTTGATTACACATCAACCCGCGGAATGCCCGTGGATACCGAGTAACTCGATATCTCAACGTTGTGTCCCATTTACCCGGGTCCATCCTTCATTAAAAATTTGGGCAGAGTCTCCTTTGTAAGGGGAACTCTACTCAAAAACACAACCTGTGTATTATATAATAACAAGACCCATCCGAGGTCCGATATCCAACAATGACCACACCGGGTTCATTTATAAGTAAACATTGGTCACACCGATTCCAATTATCCATACACATACAAACATGCAAGACTATATTAAAACGGTCCATATAGACTCTATTACAATTCCTTTACACATTACATGCCAAAATTTAGTTACAAGTCTAATTTTACAAAAGAAATGGATTGGAAGCCACAAGTCGGCTTTTCTTCCTCCTTAAGTGCCCGAGTGAGTGTCGTCCCTTGGCGTATGACCCGTACCTGAAATGTTTTCCGTATAGGGTGAGCCAACGCTCAGTAGAGTATATCCTACAAGGGCTACTCCCCACCTAAGTGCACATGCAATGTTTACATTTGACAGTTCATATTCACATCAACATTCCAAGTAAGAATATGCAACTCTATATTGGAATTCACCATGTCATGCAATGAAATGAGATGTAACTCACTCATGCAACTTTAACTCGAGTCCTCACCGACTCCCACAACACAATGCAATGCATATGTGTAAAACAACGTCTTTGATGAAACACATCCAAAGATCATTTTGAAATCAACCATATGTCATAAAATCATTTCATTATTGGATGTTTCCCATCAAATGAATAATTTATATATCAAAATCATGTGCCTTTATTAGGTATCGGATTCAGGAATCGCACCTCCGGCTCCGTACGCCGCTATACTTTTTTAGAATTTCACCGCTGGTAAGTGTATGAACCAAGTGGCCGGGTTTTTCACCCAAGGGAGTGTCTAGCCCTACTTGCTATACCCGACACAAGTTTTCTTATGCATGTAACCGTGCGACCCAGTAAGACATTCAATCCCACTTTTCTGAGCCCATCCTTCAATCACCAAGAATGATGCTTGAATGAACCATGCCCAACCCACACACACACACCCATACTCATGCCTAAGCCCATGAATGAGATGCCTTTATGCACTATGCTACAATGTTCAATATGCTATGAATAACATATGAACAATCTCAACATATCCATGGTAAGTTATGTTCTAAACATATAGATACCAAATTTGTCACAATGTCAATATAACACACACATGCATATACATTGACACTTTTTCATAAAACAATTACAAGTATGTTATCACTATCTTTATGTCAATAAGACACTTAATCACAAAGGCAAATTATAACACACAACAGCCCATGTACTAGCCCGCATAACAACCCACAAAAATCAGCCCAAACAATCCGTAAAGTGGCCTAAAAACAGTCCTTAAAGTGACCTAAAAATAGCCCACGAAGTGGCCTAAAAACAGTCCACAAAGTGGCCTATATGCAATCCGCAAAGTGGCCTAAAAATAGTCCGCATTAGGGTCCAAAAACAGTCCACATTTGGGCACAAAATCAGTCCACCTTTGGGCACCAAAAACAGTCCACCTTTTCATCCAACAACAGACACAATTTCAGCCCAAAAACAGGCCTAAAACAGCCCCTTAAACAAGCATAAAACAGCTCCTTAAACAAGCATAAAACAGCCCCTTAAACAAGCATAAAACTGCCCCATGATTTCAACCCAAAAGAGGCCACATAACAGCCTCTAAAACAGTCTATAAACAGCCATATGTCAGTCCAAAATACATCCATGTTTCAGTCAACAAAACAGCCCCTTAAGGTAGGAGTAAAACCCAAGTAGGAAGAACCCTACCTCAATAGAAGTGTAGAGACTTCTATTCCACCAAAACAAGCCCCAAAGCTTTGATCCTCCAAGACTTTGTCTTTGAATCTTTGGTGAAAGTCTTCATTTTTGGTATCTACGCGTAGCTCTCGTTGTGTAAATCGACTTTAGTTCTTGGTCTGACAGATTTCGACCAACGGATCTTGAGAAATCGTCGGAAGAAAACTTGAAAAACACACTTTCTCTCTTTCTCTCTTCTCACGCCTGAACCAGCCGGCCTCTTGGGGAAGAAAATCTGATTTTTTTTCAGATATTATGCCCCTTTTATACTTTTAAAGACTTGGCCCTCGTCGCGCCAAGTGTCCTCCTTTGTTCGGGTCTGTTTTTCGCTCCGAAACGATTAAATTTTGTACCGGTTTAAACTCAAAATATTTTATATGAACTTTATTTAAAATATTTTTCAAATTTTAAATTTTTTATAAAAATTTCATTTTTGGGCGTCACCGGACACATCACAAGCGGTGGAGCATGTGGTTTAATTCGATGCAAAGCGAAGAACCTTACCAGGGCTTGACATGTGTCACCTCGAAAAACGTGAAAACCTGACTATCTCAGAATTCGACAAAATTTGTCTGGGTAACTAGATTTCATGGGAAGAATCCAATGGTGAGGTCCGTTTCATCATCCGAGGTCTAAAACAATACCAATTTTCAACCTGCACTATAATGACAAATTACCATTTTGCTCTTTTTTTTTGAAAAAAAGTTCAAATTTTTCCCGGGTTTCACATTTTATGGTTACACAAGGTATTGTTTTAGGTCATATAGTGTCCAAAAAAGGAATCGAAGTTGATAAATCAAAAATTAATCTGATAGCAAACCTGCCTTCACCAAAAACAGTAAAAGATATTCGCTCATTTTTAGGTCATGCAGGATTTTACAGAAGATTAATAAAAAAATTTAGTTCAATATGTAAGCCTATATGTAATCTTTTATGTCAAGATATATTATTTGAATGGAATAATACATGTCAACTTGCGTTTGATATATTAAAAAATATGCTTATTTATGCACCTATCATGTAACCTTCTGATTGGTTTTTACCTTTTGAAGTAATGTGTGATGCAAGTTATTATGCATTAGGAGCTATACCAGGTCAAAGAAAAGATAAAAAATCTTACTTTATTTACTATGCAAGCAAAACTCTGAATGATGCACAAATGAATTATTCAACTACAGAAAAAGAACTACTTGATGTACTATTTGCATTAGATAAATTCCGTTCATATCTAGTTGGATTGTCAATTGTTGTATTTACGGATCATGCAACTTTAAAATATTTACTTACTAAGAAAGATGTTAAGCCACGTCTCCTATGTTAAATATTGTTACTACAAGAATTTGATTTAATCATTAAAGATAAGAAAGGAGTAGAGAATGTGGTAGCATATCACTTATCAAGACTAAGTTATGAAATAAAGGAAAAACCAACTCCGATTAAAGAAACCTTTCCAGATGAACAACTGTTTGCAATAATAGAAGTACCTTGGTATGCAGATATAGCTAATTATTTAGCCACTGGTACTATTCCTTCTCATTATACCTGTTTCGATAGAAATAAGTTTCTAAGTGAGGTATGTAACTTATTCTGGGAAGATCCTTATTTGTTTAAATATTGTAAAGATAAAATAATAAGGTAATGTGTACCTAATCATGCAATAAGTCAGGTAATTCAATTTTGTCACTTTGAAGCTTGTGGAGGGCATTTTTCTTCAATGAAAACTGCTGCTAAAATTATGCAGTGTGGATTTTATTGGGCAACTCTTTTCAAAGATATTCATATCTTTTGTTTAAATTGTGACAGATGTCAAAGATTTGGAGATATTTTAAAAAGAAATATGATGCCTTTAAACCCCATTTTAATTATTGAAATTTTTGATTGTTGGAGCATCGATTTTATAGGTCCATTTCCCCTATCATTTGGATATCTGTATATTTTAACTGCAGTCGACTATGTCTCTAAATGAATAGAAGCAATTTCATGTCGAAATAATGATCATAAAATAGTGATCAAGTTTTTGGATTACTTTTTTGTAATAAAGTTTTTTAAAAATCTTATGAAAAAATACTCGATTTCACATAAAATATCCACTTCCTACCACCCACAGACAAGTGGACAAGTTGAATTAGCTAATAGGGAGATAAAATATATCTTAGAAAAAATAGTAAATCCATATCTTAAAGATTGGTCCTTAAGATTGACCGATGCGCTTTGGGCTTATCGTACTGTATATAAAACTATTTTGGGAATGTCTCTTTATCGATTAGTTTATGAAAAACCATGTCATTTGCCTATAGAATTAGAACTTCGAGCATATTGGGCAATCAAAATGATGAATTTGGATATAGACAAAGCTGAAATAGCTCGTAAACTTCAAATTAATGAATTAGATGAGTTAAGAAATGAAGTTTATGAAAATGCAAAAATCGCAAAAATCAAGAACAAAAAATTTTCATGATAAAAATATCATGCAAAAATATTTTGAATCTTCTCAAAAAGTTCTGTTATATAATGCAAAGCTTCGTTTATTTCCTGAAAAATTAAGATCAAGATGGACATGTCCTTACATGGTTAAGCAAGTTTTTGACTATGGAGCAATTGAAATTGAAAATCCGTTAACTGGAAATATCTTTAAAGTAAATGGTCAATGACTAAAACCATATTATGATGGATTTACTCAAAATATAACTTCTGTACAAAATTTTGATCTAGTTTATGTGCTCTAAAAAAGTATGTTAATGTTTGATTATAAATGATATTACTAATTATTTATAAATTATTTGATAGATTAAATCTTCTAAGTAACAGCCAGATAGCTCAATTGGTGAAACGACAACAAATTGTCAGGTTTATTATCAATGTTGATTATCACTGTTTTTATATTGCTGATAATGTTTAGATTAAGTTGGGGAGGTATGGGTGTGAATTTATTATTTGTATTTAGAATAGTAATTTTGTTTTAAATTTGTTTGTCTTTGTGACTAACAGACGTTAAAAAACCAGATAGTGAGTCATATTAAAAAAAAATAATCTATTTTGGTTATGTACAATGGATGAACAATTATTTTGGTTGAGTTTAATTCTATTGCGTCATCTTCTACAAGATATCCATGCATTGATCATGCAAAAAGCCAGAAGGGTTAGAAATTTAGAAATTTTTGAAAGTCAACCAAAACCCTTATGTAGAACAAGTACATTTGCTAAACGCCGAAGATCAAAGCGTCTCGGTGGTTGTATAAGATGTGGTCATTTAGAACATTTAAGACAATATAATCAGTGTGCGAAACCAATTTCAGGTCGAGCGTTAGATCATCTTCGGTGGATTAGGTATTCGCAGAGTAAGGAGTACCCTGAGACGCCATCCTATTCTACTCTAATGTTAACAAGATACGTAAGAAATGAAATTAACCGTGTTACTGGTAATATTGATCCAGACAGTTCTGACTCTAAGTTAGTATGATCAAATTGATATATGATTTTTGGAAGAATTGTACATAATTGTAAATAGTTGTACATACTTGTAAATAAATGTAAATAACTATAAATTAACTAGGAAATTTAGTAAATAAGAAATAAGAAATAAAATAAAAAATAAAAACCCACCAATTTTTTTGATAAGAAAAAGAGTGGTTATCAAAAGTTTTGTAGAATATGTAAATTTGTATTTAAATTTTGTGTACTGCAAGAATTTAAAGGAAATCAGAACAGTAGCCTACAGTGTGCAAACAAACCAAAAAACAAGCAACATGGAACCGTCCGGACGGTGGGCCAGGAGTCTGGATGGCAGTATTATATATATATACAGCTCCATGCAAAAAACCAATCAGATGCTCTCCCTCGCAAACTAGAAAATTTGAAAAATTCGAAACTCTCAAAGAAATCTCTCTCAAATCTACAATATTTCACCATTTTTCTTCAAATTTGTTTCGATTATTCACTTACACATCATATTTTGAAGGTAACTACTGATTGGAATCAGTTGAAATGGAGCATTTGAGGAGAAATCAAGAAAAACATGGATTCATGACGGCAAACAAGAGGATCTTCGAGTTAAGCACAAAGGGATCAACCTCCACCACCTCAAGTACCTCCACAATAATCGGGAGTAGGGAATATCTTCAATGAGGTGATGTTTGAAAATTTTGAGCAGCAGGCCTGGTATGATGCTAACTTTCTGACTAAAACTATTATTTTTGAAAGACCAGTTGTGTTTGAGGATTTTGAGAACATAGGAGTAGGACAAGTACTTGGTAGATGGTTGCAGTATGTTAGATTTACTGCTCCTGCTTATGACTATTTAGTTAGTGAATTTTATAATAATGCTGATATAATTGGAGAAAGACAATTGCGGGTGTTCGTACGAGGTATTGTTTTCCAAGTTACACCGGCTGCTATAGCTGAATTTTTTCAACGTATGCAAAGACAAGAAAATCCACAATATCCCTACGTTGAATTACCTAATTTGAGTACCATAGAGAGAGAAATGATGGGCAACCCAGAATTTGGTTGGGGTAGACCGAATAAATATATAAAGCAAGGAGATCTGACAGACAAATACCACATTCTGAATTTGATCATAGTACACAGTTTGCTACCCCGAGCCCAAAAGAATCAAATTTATACAAAGCAGACGTATTTCTTATATGCATTCGAGATAGGGCACACAATTGATCTGCCGAACTTAATCGTGGATCAAATGTTACTTGCTGTGGATAGAAAGAAATCCTCACTCCCCTATGCTATGTTAGTTTCTCAACTGTGTAGGGAAAAAGGCATGATTATTGATCCAATCTGGAAAACGGTGGACCATGCTAGACCGTTAGATAAAACTTCATTGAGAAAGTCATGGAGGACAATCAGAAGAACAACCAGAGGTACCAGCTGCACCATAAGAGAAGCCATTCCAAGGCCCTGAAGACTTTATTCCACCAGAACAGCAGCAGCCACAAGAAGATCAACCATACATACAGGTGGATAACAGACTTGATAGACAAATTTTGTTAGAATTAGAGACCACAGTCAATCAACTCAGTCAACATATGGAGGATTATGAACAAAACCAAGCTGAAATCTTGAGGCTACTGAGAGAACATTTTGGAGGGGGACCATCTACTTCTTAAAGACTGGAGATTCTACTCAATAGCTTTGTTATCTTTCACTCAGCTTTTTAATTATGCACTTTACTTATGCACTTGAACTTTAATTTATGTTTTTAGCACTTATTGAATTATATTGTTAGCATTATCCATAAACTTTTATTTAGAAAGAATACAGATATATGATTTCTGGGAAATGATCTTAGGCCATCCTTGATTAATCTTGAGCCTTAACCATTTATTTTACAAAATTGTATCCTTAGTCAGCCGTGGTTGAGGCTAACAGAATAAAAATTATTTTCTTGAAACCCATGCAACACCTGAGCCAAATAAAAATATATTAAACCTACCTTTGCTACATAATTTTTTTGCACCCTCTTTTCAATTAATGGGATACGAAAAAGAAGAAAAAGAAAAGGTAGAAAAGAACAAGGAAGATCTGGAAAAGAAATTTCAAAAGGAGAAAGAAAGAAAAGAGCCAAGAAAATGATAAATGAGAAAAATAAAAAGGATGAGTTTAAAACCCGGTAAATTTAAACTTTTTACAAAAAGGGCAAAATGGTAATCTGTTGCTACAGTACGGGTTGAAAACCTGAATTTTTCTAGATCTTAGATGAAGAAACGGACCTTACCGTTGGATTCATCTTTCAAAATCTAGTTACCCTATCAAATTTCACCAAATTCCGAGATAGTCAGATTTTTTGTATTTTACGAGGCGGTCGATTCTCGAGTGACCCAAAAATGAGATTTTTGATAAAATTTTAAAAGTTAGAAAATTATTTAAGGTAAGTTAAAATAAAGAATATTTTGAATTTAAACCGGGACAAAAATTTAATCACTTCGGGGTAGAAATGGACCAAAAAAAAACAGGGCCGTGTGGCAGATTGTGGGCCAAGTATTAAGAAGTATAAATAGGGGAAAAAATCAGATTTTTCTCCCATTCTCTTGTCCAGCCATTAGCCAATAAAGAAGAGAGGGAAATAAAGAAAGTTCTCCACCTTCTCTCTATGATCTATGACTCCATGGTGCTCAGATCCACTCGGGTCAAGAAGGAAGGTTGTTCTCCTCGATGTGGGCTACAAAACCATACCAAGGAAGTCGGTTTTGGGTGAGATTCCAAGGACGGGATTTTTGGAAGGAGAAGATTCTAGCTTGAATCGGGTTCTTGGAGCTTCCCAATGTGTTCTTTAAGCTTTAAAAGGTAGGGTTCCTTCCTACTCGGGTTTATTTTACAACTTAGGGTGTTTTGTGACGCCCTTAAACCTAGGGTATTTTACAACCTAGATAGAGATATATGTGATGCCCCTAAAACTGGGGGTCCTTTTTCAACCGTTGACCACCCGTCAACCTGCGGAAGTACCCATGCTTGTCGCACAACCTAACATCATGTCAATCGTATCCCCTTAATCGAGATCATAACCCACACGTATAACCCGTGTTCTTTTAATTATTTAATTCAACGGAGGTCCAATGTGCCTCAATATACCTCATTTAATGTCTATTTGTATCATTGGAACTAAAGAAAACAAAGCTCAAAAGGTTGGCAAAACAATATTAAATTTTTCAGATTTTTTGAAGAACTACTAGTAGGTGTTTGTTAGACCTACTGGTAGCTTTTTCCTACTGAACAGGTACTACCTGTTAGCTACCGGTAGTTGTTGCCTGCTATACAGGTACTACCTGTTAGCTGCCGGTAGTTGTTGCCTGGTGGACAGGTACTACCTGTTAGCTACCAGTAGGTTTTGTCCAGAATTTTGTGTTTCATCAGTTTTTCATTTTCAATTCATCCCAAACCTTTCCAAATCCATCCTGAACATGTATAATAACATTTTCTACATTATGCATGATCCATACAAGTTCTATTACATGCATATACATAATTTACATGTCAAAACGACATTTAACCAAAGTTTTACAAAACTTGTTTCCAAAAGCCACAAATCGGCTTTTCTTCACCCTCGAGACCCCGAATGTGAGTCCTCTTGCGGTACGAATCCCGCACTATAAATGTTTCCCGTTTAGGGTGAGCCAACGCCCAGTAAAATATTTCCTGCAGAGGCTACTCCCCACCTAAATGCATATGCTATGATTCATGCAATAATCACTAGCACAACTTCATTTCATTCAAGAATATGTTATTCAAGATGAAATTCCTACACGCCATGTCATGATATGAGATGAGACTCACTCATGCATTCTCACCCAAGCTTACTCTGGCTTCCACTACACTACGCAATGCATGTGTGTAAAACATTTATCTTTGATGAAATACATCCAGAGATCATTTTGAAACAAAACCCATGTGTTCATAAAAACCAATTTATTTTTGGATATTTTCCATCAAATGAATCATTCATATAACCAAAATCATGTGTCTTTATTTGGGTAGTGGACTTTTGGTGTTGCACCACCGGCTCCACACACCAATACACTTTTTTGGACTTGTACCGTAGGAAGTGTATAAACCAGTAGCCGGGCCTTGCAACCGAGGGGGGGATCTATCCCTTCTTGCTATACCCGACACAAGTTTTCCATGTATGCAACCGTGCGACTCAGTAGGATATTCAACCCCACTTTCCCGAGCCCACCCATCAAAACACCAAGTTTGGTGATGGATCCAACCATGTATAACATACACCTACACTCATGCCTAAGCCCTTGAATGTGATGTTTTCATACACATGCAATGTAATGAACCATTGCAATACCAATGCCATGCTCAATGTAATGAATGCCAATGAGCTGAATTTAACCACACATTTCAACATGTGTCATGGCAATATATATCACATGCATATAATCACCAATATCAACAATTCACAAGCTTATTACACATAATCCATGCTATAACAACTTAAGTTCCACTTAGGCATTTTATGCAAAATATCATCAAGTCACAACATTTCCCACATCATTCACAAGGCATATCATTTAAACATAAAGCATGCCCATAAAATTCACTTTTCCATGGAATCACCAATCAAGTAATTACCACACTCAATCTCAAGTTAGGAAAGTCTATTTTAACCCATTTCAATACTCCTTTTTCATACCCATTTCATCTATTTCATATACATAGGTAAGTGACCTACATATATTCCCATAACCTACACATTACATATAACATTTTAGGTAGGAAAATGGACCAAAGTAGGAGAATCCCTACCTCTTGGAGCGTAAAGTGAAGGGAGATACCTCAAGAATGACTCCCAAGCCTTAAACCTTTGATTTTCCCAAAATTTCTTCTTTGAAACTTTGGTAAAATTCTTCGTTTTTGGTATGTACATGTAGCCCTCGTCGCGTAGATCAACTTTAATTCTTGGATCAAGCAATTCCGACTGACAAAACTTCTTGGATCGAGGGAGGAAGGTAGAAATTTCTATTTTTTCTCTCTTCTCTCTCTTTTCTTCTCTTCCAACGTGTGGTGTGCTGAACAAGTGGGGAGAATATCTAATTTTCAGATATCTTAGCCCTTATTTATACTTTTAATTGTGCGGTCCACATTGTCCCGCTCGTTTATCACTTCTGGATCTGTTTTAACCTGAAATGACTTAATTAAATTTTGATTTTAGTTCAAATTAATTTTATTTGAAATTTTATTCAATTTTAAGGAAATTTCATAATTTCTATTTTTGGAGACCTTTAAAAGTTCATTCGTTACCCAATTATCTCAAAAAATGTGCAAAATCCGAATATCAGAATTCGACGAAATTTAACGTGGTAACTCAATTTTTTGATACCAATCTAACGGTGAAGTCTGTTGCTCCATCCAAACTCTATAGAATTATGCATTCTAATCCCGCATAATAATGTCAAATTACTATTTTACCCTTTGTCAGAAAAAGTTTAAATTTTCCCGGATTTTACAATATATATCACTTGCCTATGGATGTGGAGTTTATGAAATTGATTGATTTGGTGAATTGGGTATTGGAAATTGACCTAATTTAAATTAAATTCCTAGCTTGAAATTAGTATGTGGTAATTACTTGTGCAATTCCATGGAACTTGATATTACGTGGGCATGCTATGTGTTTTAATTATTCCTTCATGAACAAAGTGTATTATTAGNCCGTTGACCACCCGTCAACCTGCGGAAGTACCCATGCTTGTCGCACAACCTAACATCATGTCAATCGTATCCCCTTAATCGAGATCATAACCCACACGTATAACCCGTGTTCTTTTAATTATTTAATTCAACGGAGGTCCAATGTGCCTCAATATACCTCATTTAATGTCTATTTGTATCATTGGAACTAAAGAAAACAAAGCTCAAAAGGTTGGCAAAACAATATTAAATTTTTCAGATTTTTTGAAGAACTACTAGTAGGTGTTTGTTAGACCTACTGGTAGCTTTTTCCTACTGAACAGGTACTACCTGTTAGCTACCGGTAGTTGTTGCCTGCTATACAGGTACTACCTGTTAGCTGCCGGTAGTTGTTGCCTGGTGGACAGGTACTACCTGTTAGCTACCAGTAGGTTTTGTCCAGAATTTTGTGTTTCATCAGTTTTTCATTTTCAATTCATCCCAAACCTTTCCAAATCCATCCTGAACATGTATAATAACATTTTCTACATTATGCATGATCCATACAAGTTCTATTACATGCATATACATAATTTACATGTCAAAACGACATTTAACCAAAGTTTTACAAAACTTGTTTCCAAAAGCCACAAATCGGCTTTTCTTCACCCTCGAGACCCCGAATGTGAGTCCTCTTGCGGTACGAATCCCGCACTATAAATGTTTCCCGTTTAGGGTGAGCCAACGCCCAGTAAAATATTTCCTGCAGAGGCTACTCCCCACCTAAATGCATATGCTATGATTCATGCAATAATCACTAGCACAACTTCATTTCATTCAAGAATATGTTATTCAAGATGAAATTCCTACACGCCATGTCATGATATGAGATGAGACTCACTCATGCATTCTCACCCAAGCTTACTCTGGCTTCCACTACACTACGCAATGCATGTGTGTAAAACATTTATCTTTGATGAAATACATCCAGAGATCATTTTGAAACAAAACCCATGTGTTCATAAAAACCAATTTATTTTTGGATATTTTCCATCAAATGAATCATTCATATAACCAAAATCATGTGTCTTTATTTGGGTAGTGGACTTTTGGTGTTGCACCACCGGCTCCACACACCAATACACTTTTTTGGACTTGTACCGTAGGAAGTGTATAAACCAGTAGCCGGGCCTTGCAACCGAGGGGGGGATCTATCCCTTCTTGCTATACCCGACACAAGTTTTCCATGTATGCAACCGTGCGACTCAGTAGGATATTCAACCCCACTTTCCCGAGCCCACCCATCAAAACACCAAGTTTGGTGATGGATCCAACCATGTATAACATACACCTACACTCATGCCTAAGCCCTTGAATGTGATGTTTTCATACACATGCAATGTAATGAACCATTGCAATACCAATGCCATGCTCAATGTAATGAATGCCAATGAGCTGAATTTAACCACACATTTCAACATGTGTCATGGCAATATATATCACATGCATATAATCACCAATATCAACAATTCACAAGCTTATTACACATAATCCATGCTATAACAACTTAAGTTCCACTTAGGCATTTTATGCAAAATATCATCAAGTCACAACATTTCCCACATCATTCACAAGGCATATCATTTAAACATAAAGCATGCCCATAAAATTCACTTTTCCATGGAATCACCAATCAAGTAATTACCACACTCAATCTCAAGTTAGGAAAGTCTATTTTAACCCATTTCAATACTCCTTTTTCATACCCATTTCATCTATTTCATATACATAGGTAAGTGACCTACATATATTCCCATAACCTACACATTACATATAACATTTTAGGTAGGAAAATGGACCAAAGTAGGAGAATCCCTACCTCTTGGAGCGTAAAGTGAAGGGAGATACCTCAAGAATGACTCCCAAGCCTTAAACCTTTGATTTTCCCAAAATTTCTTCTTTGAAACTTTGGTAAAATTCTTCGTTTTTGGTATGTACATGTAGCCCTCGTCGCGTAGATCAACTTTAATTCTTGGATCAAGCAATTCCGACTGACAAAACTTCTTGGATCGAGGGAGGAAGGTAGAAATTTCTATTTTTTCTCTCTTCTCTCTCTTTTCTTCTCTTCCAACGTGTGGTGTGCTGAACAAGTGGGGAGAATATCTAATTTTCAGATATCTTAGCCCTTATTTATACTTTTAATTGTGCGGTCCACATTGTCCCGCTCGTTTATCACTTCTGGATCTGTTTTAACCTGAAATGACTTAATTAAATTTTGATTTTAGTTCAAATTAATTTTATTTGAAATTTTATTCAATTTTAAGGAAATTTCATAATTTCTATTTTTGGAGACCTTTAAAAGTTCATTCGTTACCCAATTATCTCAAAAAATGTGCAAAATCCGAATATCAGAATTCGACGAAATTTAACGTGGTAACTCAATTTTTTGATACCAATCTAACGGTGAAGTCTGTTGCTCCATCCAAACTCTATAGAATTATGCATTCTAATCCCGCATAATAATGTCAAATTACTATTTTACCCTTTGTCAGAAAAAGTTTAAATTTTCCCGGATTTTACAATATATATCACTTGCCTATGGATGTGGAGTTTATGAAATTGATTGATTTGGTGAATTGGGTATTGGAAATTGACCTAATTTAAATTAAATTCCTAGCTTGAAATTAGTATGTGGTAATTACTTGTGCAATTCCATGGAACTTGATATTACGTGGGCATGCTATGTGTTTTAATTATTCCTTCATGAACAAAGTGTATTATTAGGATATATATGAGGAAATAACATGTTTGTGAATTATTGTTGGAAATGAAATGTTGATGTATGCTCATTGATATATCGACATTGTGATGAAATTGGTGATAAATTGCATGACATATGTATACATGTGGTTAAAGTTGCTCATATGACACTCATTACATGTGGGCATGACATTGAGATAGCAATGGTGCATTATATTACATTTGCATGGGAGCATCACATCCTTGGGCATGAGACATAGGTGTGGGTGTGGGTGAATGCATGGGTTGGTCAAACACAAATCTTGGTGGTTGACGAGTGGGCTTGGAAAAGTTGGATTGAACATCCGGTTGAGTTGCACGGTTGCATGAAAAAGAATTGGGTTGGGGTTAGCAAGAAGGACTAGACTATCCCTTGGGTGAGAGGCTCNACTACCTGTTAGCTACCGGTAGTTGTTGCCTGCTATACAGGTACTACCTGTTAGCTGCCGGTAGTTGTTGCCTGGTGGACAGGTACTACCTGTTAGCTACCAGTAGGTTTTGTCCAGAATTTTGTGTTTCATCAGTTTTTCATTTTCAATTCATCCCAAACCTTTCCAAATCCATCCTGAACATGTATAATAACATTTTCTACATTATGCATGATCCATACAAGTTCTATTACATGCATATACATAATTTACATGTCAAAACGACATTTAACCAAAGTTTTACAAAACTTGTTTCCAAAAGCCACAAATCGGCTTTTCTTCACCCTCGAGACCCCGAATGTGAGTCCTCTTGCGGTACGAATCCCGCACTATAAATGTTTCCCGTTTAGGGTGAGCCAACGCCCAGTAAAATATTTCCTGCAGAGGCTACTCCCCACCTAAATGCATATGCTATGATTCATGCAATAATCACTAGCACAACTTCATTTCATTCAAGAATATGTTATTCAAGATGAAATTCCTACACGCCATGTCATGATATGAGATGAGACTCACTCATGCATTCTCACCCAAGCTTACTCTGGCTTCCACTACACTACGCAATGCATGTGTGTAAAACATTTATCTTTGATGAAATACATCCAGAGATCATTTTGAAACAAAACCCATGTGTTCATAAAAACCAATTTATTTTTGGATATTTTCCATCAAATGAATCATTCATATAACCAAAATCATGTGTCTTTATTTGGGTAGTGGACTTTTGGTGTTGCACCACCGGCTCCACACACCAATACACTTTTTTGGACTTGTACCGTAGGAAGTGTATAAACCAGTAGCCGGGCCTTGCAACCGAGGGGGGGATCTATCCCTTCTTGCTATACCCGACACAAGTTTTCCATGTATGCAACCGTGCGACTCAGTAGGATATTCAACCCCACTTTCCCGAGCCCACCCATCAAAACACCAAGTTTGGTGATGGATCCAACCATGTATAACATACACCTACACTCATGCCTAAGCCCTTGAATGTGATGTTTTCATACACATGCAATGTAATGAACCATTGCAATACCAATGCCATGCTCAATGTAATGAATGCCAATGAGCTGAATTTAACCACACATTTCAACATGTGTCATGGCAATATATATCACATGCATATAATCACCAATATCAACAATTCACAAGCTTATTACACATAATCCATGCTATAACAACTTAAGTTCCACTTAGGCATTTTATGCAAAATATCATCAAGTCACAACATTTCCCACATCATTCACAAGGCATATCATTTAAACATAAAGCATGCCCATAAAATTCACTTTTCCATGGAATCACCAATCAAGTAATTACCACACTCAATCTCAAGTTAGGAAAGTCTATTTTAACCCATTTCAATACTCCTTTTTCATACCCATTTCATCTATTTCATATACATAGGTAAGTGACCTACATATATTCCCATAACCTACACATTACATATAACATTTTAGGTAGGAAAATGGACCAAAGTAGGAGAATCCCTACCTCTTGGAGCGTAAAGTGAAGGGAGATACCTCAAGAATGACTCCCAAGCCTTAAACCTTTGATTTTCCCAAAATTTCTTCTTTGAAACTTTGGTAAAATTCTTCGTTTTTGGTATGTACATGTAGCCCTCGTCGCGTAGATCAACTTTAATTCTTGGATCAAGCAATTCCGACTGACAAAACTTCTTGGATCGAGGGAGGAAGGTAGAAATTTCTATTTTTTCTCTCTTCTCTCTCTTTTCTTCTCTTCCAACGTGTGGTGTGCTGAACAAGTGGGGAGAATATCTAATTTTCAGATATCTTAGCCCTTATTTA
Organism: Ilex paraguariensis; assembly: GCA_963454935.2. NCBI lineage: Eukaryota > Viridiplantae > Streptophyta > Magnoliopsida > Aquifoliales > Aquifoliaceae > Ilex > Ilex paraguariensis. The sequence goes on from CAUOFW020003946.1 coordinate 4,966,694, forward strand.
TACTTTTAATTGTGCGGTCCACATTGTCCCGCTCGTTTATCACTTCTGGATCTGTTTTAACCTGAAATGACTTAATTAAATTTTGATTTTAGTTCAAATTAATTTTATTTGAAATTTTATTCAATTTTAAGGAAATTTCATAATTTCTATTTTTGGAGACCTTTAAAAGTTCATTCGTTACCCAATTATCTCAAAAAATGTGCAAAATCCGAATATCAGAATTCGACGAAATTTAACGTGGTAACTCAATTTTTTGATACCAATCTAACGGTGAAGTCTGTTGCTCCATCCAAACTCTATAGAATTATGCATTCTAATCCCGCATAATAATGTCAAATTACTATTTTACCCTTTGTCAGAAAAAGTTTAAATTTTCCCGGATTTTACAATATATATCACTTGCCTATGGATGTGGAGTTTATGAAATTGATTGATTTGGTGAATTGGGTATTGGAAATTGACCTAATTTAAATTAAATTCCTAGCTTGAAATTAGTATGTGGTAATTACTTGTGCAATTCCATGGAACTTGATATTACGTGGGCATGCTATGTGTTTTAATTATTCCTTCATGAACAAAGTGTATTATTAGGATATATATGAGGAAATAACATGTTTGTGAATTATTGTTGGAAATGAAATGTTGATGTATGCTCATTGATATATCGACATTGTGATGAAATTGGTGATAAATTGCATGACATATGTATACATGTGGTTAAAGTTGCTCATATGACACTCATTACATGTGGGCATGACATTGAGATAGCAATGGTGCATTATATTACATTTGCATGGGAGCATCACATCCTTGGGCATGAGACATAGGTGTGGGTGTGGGTGAATGCATGGGTTGGTCAAACACAAATCTTGGTGGTTGACGAGTGGGCTTGGAAAAGTTGGATTGAACATCCGGTTGAGTTGCACGGTTGCATGAAAAAGAATTGGGTTGGGGTTAGCAAGAAGGACTAGACTATCCCTTGGGTGAGAGGCTCGGTGTTCGGATACGCACTTCCGTTGGTATAAGAGCCCATAAAGTGTGTCGATGTACGTGGAACCGTTGTTGAAAGTCCATGAATTCCGTGTCGATTGGGTGACCGTTGGTGTAAGTCCATAAGTNTCCATACAAGTTCTATTACATGCATATACATAATTTACATGTCAAAACGACATTTAACCAAAGTTTTACAAAACTTGTTTCCAAAAGCCACAAATCGGCTTTTCTTCACCCTCGAGACCCCGAATGTGAGTCCTCTTGCGGTACGAATCCCGCACTATAAATGTTTCCCGTTTAGGGTGAGCCAACGCCCAGTAAAATATTTCCTGCAGAGGCTACTCCCCACCTAAATGCATATGCTATGATTCATGCAATAATCACTAGCACAACTTCATTTCATTCAAGAATATGTTATTCAAGATGAAATTCCTACACGCCATGTCATGATATGAGATGAGACTCACTCATGCATTCTCACCCAAGCTTACTCTGGCTTCCACTACACTACGCAATGCATGTGTGTAAAACATTTATCTTTGATGAAATACATCCAGAGATCATTTTGAAACAAAACCCATGTGTTCATAAAAACCAATTTATTTTTGGATATTTTCCATCAAATGAATCATTCATATAACCAAAATCATGTGTCTTTATTTGGGTAGTGGACTTTTGGTGTTGCACCACCGGCTCCACACACCAATACACTTTTTTGGACTTGTACCGTAGGAAGTGTATAAACCAGTAGCCGGGCCTTGCAACCGAGGNAAATGACTTAATTAAATTTTGATTTTAGTTCAAATTAATTTTATTTGAAATTTTATTCAATTTTAAGGAAATTTCATAATTTCTATTTTTGGAGACCTTTAAAAGTTCATTCGTTACCCAATTATCTCAAAAAATGTGCAAAATCCGAATATCAGAATTCGACGAAATTTAACGTGGTAACTCAATTTTTTGATACCAATCTAACGGTGAAGTCTGTTGCTCCATCCAAACTCTATAGAATTATGCATTCTAATCCCGCATAATAATGTCAAATTACTATTTTACCCTTTGTCAGAAAAAGTTTAAATTTTCCCGGATTTTACAATATATATCACTTGCCTATGGATGTGGAGTTTATGAAATTGATTGATTTGGTGAATTGGGTATTGGAAATTGACCTAATTTAAATTAAATTCCTAGCTTGAAATTAGTATGTGGTAATTACTTGTGCAATTCCATGGAACTTGATATTACGTGGGCATGCTATGTGTTTTAATTATTCCTTCATGAACAAAGTGTATTATTAGGATATATATGAGGAAATAACATGTTTGTGAATTATTGTTGGAAATGAAATGTTGATGTATGCTCATTGATATATCGACATTGTGATGAAATTGGTGATAAATTGCATGACATATGTATACATGTGGTTAAAGTTGCTCATATGACACTCATTACATGTGGGCATGACATTGAGATAGCAATGGTGCATTATATTACATTTGCATGGGAGCATCACATCCTTGGGCATGAGACATAGGTGTGGGTGTGGGTGAATGCATGGGTTGGTCAAACACAAATCTTGGTGGTTGACGAGTGGGCTTGGAAAAGTTGGATTGAACATCCGGTTGAGTTGCACGGTTGCATGAAAAAGAATTGGGTTGGGGTTAGCAAGAAGGACTAGACTATCCCTTGGGTGAGAGGCTCGGTGTTCGGATACGCACTTCCGTTGGTATAAGAGCCCATAAAGTGTGTCGATGTACGTGGAACCGTTGTTGAAAGTCCATGAATTCCGTGTCGATTGGGTGACCGTTGGTGTAAGTCCATAAGTACCCACCCCAAGAAAGACTCGGAGATTTTAAATAGTCATTGGGTGTGTAACACAAATGGCAGGGGCTTGGAAAGTCCAATTTTGATACTCACTGCATAGCATGGGTTGAAGGTAAACGACCGGACCTAGAAAAGCTCAATTTTATAGACATTGGCATTGCATGTGTTGTGGAGCCAAGAAGGGCTCGGGTAAGTTGCATGAATGAGTATCATTTCATTTCATGGCATGATATGCTAGATTCTAACTTTGATTTGCTTAAATCTTGGATGGAATGATTATTGTTGGAAAATGTTGCATGAACATTCATATGCACTTAGGTTGGGGAATAGCCTCTGTAGGAAACATTCTACTGGGTGTTGACTCACCCTATATGGGAAAATATTTCAGGTCGGGGACACACATCGGTGGAAGGCTCCTAGTTCAAACCCCATGGAAGAAGAAAGCTAAAATGTGGCTTTTGTTTTAAAGTTTTGTAAAACTTATGTTAAAAACTACGTTTTGATATGTAAATGTATGAACCAAATGTGATAGAACTTGTACGGATCATGTATAATGTAGAAAACTATATTTCACATGTTTGGGATGTTTGTGAGAAGGTTTAGAATGAATTGAAAATGAAAAATAGGTGAAACAGACAATTCTAGGCAAAACCTTCCAGAAGGTTTGGACAAAGACAAGGAAAAAATTGTTGAACAGTGGGTTAAACCTTCTTGAATGTCGATTTTAACCTTCTGAAAGGTCTTCACATTTTTCTAAAATAAGGGAATCCAGTGTGTAACTTATTCTGGAAGGTCAACACATCTTTCTTAAAGATAGGGTTCCAGTGTGCTCGATTTTCTGGAAGATTGAGAGAACCTTTCGGAAGGTTTATGAAAACCTATTGGAAAGTTTTTCAAAAATCTAAAATTTTAAGAATATATTGCCAAGCCTTCAGCCTACGAGTTCTTGGATTCCAAGGATATAAATGGACTATAATAGTGNGACTCAGTAGGATATTCAACCCCACTTTCCCGAGCCCACCCATCAAAACACCAAGTTTGGTGATGGATCCAACCATGTATAACATACACCTANGGACTATAATAGTGTATGAATAGTGGTACTTTGCACCATGGTTGGATCCAATGATAAAACGAACACGGGGTTTTACATATGGGTTGAAATCCCAGAAAAAGGGGATGTTATTAACGTGAAGTCGAGTTGTGCAACTATCGCGGGTACTTTTCGTAGGTTGACGGATAGTCAACGGGTTAACAAAGGACCCCCGATTTTAGGGGCATCACAATGAGTATACAAAATCTCTATAGAATGAGGTGTGCCACAATAGTAAAATATAGTATTTGAAATCCAGTGACGTCGTTTCATAAACTTTAACCCAATGGCCACATTACAACCCTACTAAAGTCCTTTTTGATTCCAAAAATCATGTATTTGTATTAATCCTATCATTCTAAAAAGGAAAATGTTAATAATATATTTAATATAGTGTTAATATTTTTTCATGAGATTATGTCAAATTCCACTTTATTCAACTAACTACTCTTTTGATTGCTTACATGTGAGATTATTTGCTTTTTGTTAAATATATTCCAATAACATGTAATTTTTTAGAATAGTCACTATAACGTGTATATTATTTTTGCTGAGTGTATTCCAAGGAAGTATTGACATCAAAACTACCATGAAAGAGGGTAACATTTCTCAAGTGATTTTTGAAAATAAATAAATCATTACTCACACACACAAGTTTTTATAAAAATATATAGATAATATCACAACTGACATGTGTTACTCTTATAGTGCTCAAAAAAGGAAGTATTTTGGTGAGACAGAAGGAATATAGATTTAATTTTACTTGTGAAAAATATGAATTATGAATTCCTAATTACTAAAGTTTGTAGGTAATTTCACTGAAAATCTTCCCGAGACAGAACTCGTCTACTAGGGATCATCTAAAGGTTTAAAGGCTTATTGCATATGCTAAATGCAATCGTGAAACTACAAAAATGATTTTACCTCTATTTGTATTATATTTTCATTTTGTAATTTACTAAGGACTAGTAAAGTTTAAGTTGGGGAGTGTGATTAACCCTAATTAGTATATAAATTAATATAGTAAATAATTACATTATGTAAGGTAAATAAGTTAAATATTGTTAATTAGGGTTTGTGCGGGAATTAGGGTTTTATGTGTATTATGTGTAAAATTTCAGGGTTTAATGAGGAATTATTGCAAGATACATGGAACAAATTGTCGAAGCTTGAAAGGACAAGGGATCAAAGCATAATTCAAACAAAGAAGAGTCAGAACACCAAAAAGATAAAGATCCAACAAGGCTCCACCGTTCGAACGGTGGAGGGGCGTCCGGACGGCTGCCCAAGTCAGCTCAAACTCATCTTGACACCTCCTGTTTCTTCCTCCTCTATATATAGGCATGCAATTCTTCATTTCAAGGCAATCGGGCATACACAGAGGAGTCCAGAGAGAATTTCAAAAGAGAAAAAAAAAGAGAAATAGAAAGAGATAAATAGAAATTGTAATCCAATCCGGTTCGTCATACACTTTAGTCGAAACTTTGTATTTTTACATTTCTGTTGAATCTTTCTATTCGGATAGTTGAACTGCCGCCACCTTCTTGTCTTGACTAATAATAAAGGTGGTTGTGTTTCAGTTGTTCCTTGTGAAAGAAGTTTTAGAGTCTATATTTTAATTTCTGTTGTAATAAAAACTGCTCGCACTCCGTGCTTGTCTGTAGCAATGGGGCGTGAGTAGTTACTTATATCCTCCAGTGAGAGGTAAAGATATGTACAATATTGGTTACCTACTGAAAATACTGATGTTTTATTCATATATTTATCTATATATGTACGTATAAGCTTCATGCATGATACAGTGATGCACGTAATTTCGGTGTTGTGCTTGGAATTATGTCATCAGTGAATCATAAACCTGCCGGTTAAATATCTTCGGTGTTCCTATCGGTATGGCTTGTCCTCCACTGAAACGCTGAGGATGTTCTACTGATGCATGGGACAAAACCTAAATGATCCTCATGAATGACTTGTCCTTCTGGATTATTAGGGTTGTTTAACTACTATATATAACTATCAGATTAATGACCAAAGTGATCCTCATGAACGACTTGTCCTTCTAGATTACTAAGATCGTTTAACTAATATACACGATAATATTGCCAGTCAAATATCTACTATATTCCTCTCGGTATGGCTAGTCTTCCACCGGAATGCTGAGAATGTTAAACTGGTATATATATATCACAGATGACCTATTGAATAATTCAAGTATTCCTTATGAATGGCTTGTCCTTTTGGTTCACTCAAATTAATCAAATGGTACATCCATAACCAGCTAACCTAAGAAGTTGTTATGTTATAACTTAATACTACTTGCTAACCTAAGAAGTTGCTAAGTTATGGTTTATTATGTACTCACTTACTATCATGGAGTCAATTGAATAATTCAAGTATTCCTCATGAATGACTTGTCCTTCTAGTTCACTTGGATTAATCAATTGACACGGATACCACCAGCTAACCTAAGAAGTTCTTGTGTGATGGTTTATATACATCAGACCTACCGATTGACTTGCTAGTAACATGGAAATTAATTGCTATAAGATAAAATTTCCATTAGTTGACCAATATAACGCATACGAGATCCTTAAACTGAAGGATACTTTTTATTATTGTCTTAATCTATCTGCAAATAAACGTTTAACTAGACTAGTTATCAATGTAAGCTCACATCACAAGTTATCTCATGCTATCCTATTCTAAACAACAACTTCACTATTTTATTTTGTTTCCTAATTATTAAAACTCTTCGTGGGATCGATACTGAGACTTAAACTGAGAAAACTACAATTCGACCACTTATACTTGGGTGTATAATATTAATCCGACCACAAAAAAGTGCGAATCACCCACGTATCAACCCACTAAGAATGATGTTTGACCAAAAATATGCACATACACCCACACTCATGTCAATGGCCCCAAATGCAATATTACCCGTGCATATGCAAATGTAATGCACAATTACATTTCATATAATTATGCAATCAAATTGTACAATTGCAACTTCTATTTCATGCTCATCATATCATATGGCAAATAATGAACATCTCCATTATCCAAAATCATCCCCAATTTCCTCAATGTTAATTATATGATAAAGCATCTAATAACATTTCATAACATCACTAAGCATGTTATAACAATTTCCATTCAATTAGCTCACTTGAACATCCGTAGGCATTTTATCAAACACGTATATGACACAAATGTAAATACATAGCATGCCTAAACAACAAATTCCTTATGAGATCCAAATCAAGCAATTTCATCAAACCCAAATCATACAATACTTGGTTTTAACATATTTTCCATATTATAACAATCCTAGGTATGTGTTATACATGAGAATTTATCTCTAACACCCTACCCATTTCATATTTCAACCCTAAATTGGAAATTAACTTAATTAGAAAAGGAACTTTACCTCTTGTAGCATACATTCATGTAGAGGAAGTCCCAAGGATCCCAAATCAAGCTTTGAAAGCTTTATACCAAAATTTCCTTCTTTGAGATTTTTGAGAAAACCACGATTGTTGGTTTGGATGCGTAACTTTTGTTGCGTAGAGTCACTTATCTCTTGACTCGAAGCAATTTGACGGTTGGAACTTGGTGGATCAAGGGAAGAAGGTAAAGGGAACTTGATTTTCTCTCTTCTCTCTCTGTGTCTCCCTCTCTTTTCAAAAATGGGCTGGTGTAGAGTGGGGAAAAAATGATTTTTCCCATTTTTGTACCCCTTGTTTGCTTGGTCCACAATGCACCACACATCTCTTTTCAGTTGGTCCAATTTTATTCGAATCAATTAAATCTCGTCCTTTTTTAAATTTATTTCATTTTTATTGAAATAAATTTAAATTATCTTTTCATGTTCTGCATATAAAATCCGACCATGTTTATTTTAGTCACACGACACACGATCGCTTCATAAAAACGTAAAAAAATTGACTATCTCGAAATTTGATAAAAATTGACTAGGGTACTAGATTTCGCGAGACAAATCCAATGGTGAGGTCCGTTTCATCATCCAAGTTCTAGAAAAATTTAGGTTTTTAACTCGTACCGTAACGATTAATTACCGTTTTGCCCTTTTTAATAAAAATTTATTTTTCCCAAGTTTTACAAATTTTACTTGTGAAAAGCATATAATATTTTGTTCTAACAATTGAAGTTTGTAGTGTAACGCCCAAAATACCCCTTGGACAACATTACTATTTAAAATTATCCACATCATGAAAGCAACTAATATGATCCATAAGTAAAGAAAATTTCATTCATTATTCATCACATTTATAATTTCATCCAAAAGAATAGGCAAAGCCTTGGTCATTGCATCCAAAAGAATATACCCAACTATGAAAATTACATCCCCAAAAGAATGAAGTGGTATTTTGCAACGGAATAAAAAAATATGCTAGACTTCACATTGTCTCAAGATAAATTTTTTAGCCTAGACATAAAAGAATATAGCTCTAAATGTCTACCTCGGGATCCATGTGCCCATCTACTGGAACTTCCCAATGAATTGGCTCCTCAACTCCGATCTCCTCCTCTAGACCACCATCTGAAAAATATATTGTTTGTAGGGGGTGAACACTAAGCTCTGTAGCAACATTCTCCCAAACTCGAACAAAGTTTAGAAAACATATAAACAAGTCGGTCTCATTTCGCAAATATCATATATCAATTTTTGAAAGAAAACAAGAATATTTCAATAGATCTCAAGTTTACACATTGGCTATAATTAAATGAACAATAAAATAAATTTCTCAACAATAAACCATTCCAATATTGAATCGCTTCCACAATGAGTCATTTCAACAATAAACCGTTTCCAACATTTGTACAGGGACACTATCCACCATATATAATCAACCACAATCTATATATCTGTATCTCAATTCTGATGTAAGACATTGTATGAATAAACATATCGAGAATATCCTGGCCCACACACACACACCCAAATCCTCGCAAGAATATTTAACCTTTAGGAATGGCGTATACCAAATCATTGTAGTGACGAATCCAACCTAGGAATAGTATACTAACCCTCATCCTCGGTACCCGTGAGCGAATAGTGATTTGGTCCTCATAAGGCACCAACCCTACTACGAGTGGTAGAAAAAATTCAAACTCGCACGGAGTAAGAAACGCATCTACCCACTCTACGATACCCGGTCAACGGCCACCCATGGTCATCCAAACATCCACAAGAGATACAATATCCAACCAATTTCTCAAATAACAAACCAAAATCCAAAATTCCCAAATTTCTTATATATCCTTCCAATAGAACAAGTTACGAAAATATGCAAGAGATCTTCATAAATACCATTTCTTTGTTCAATACAAAGCATTAAAATTTTGAAATCAAGAACAAAGGAAAAATCAAGAGAAAATTCTGTGACGCTCCAAAATTCGGGGGTCCCGTTGATCGCCCATCAACCCGCGAAATGCCTGGGAATATCGTATAACTCGATACTACACTGTTGTGTCCCATTTACCGGGATTCATAATTTAACAAAATCGGGCAGAGTCCCCATTTTACAGGGAAACTCTACCCAAAACACAACCAGTGAACCATACCATCACATGACCCATCCGAGGTCCCATATACAAATGTTGACCACACTAGGTCCAATTATAAGAAAACATTGACCACACCGGGTCCAATTTTCCATACTTTCACATCATGAGTTTATGCATTAAACATAGTTAATACAAGTTCAAAATTATAATTCCTTTACAAATATTACATGCCAATACATAGTTTGAACAAAAGTTTACAAAACAGTCATGGTTAAAGGCCACATGTCGGCCCCTCTTCATCCTTGAGGCCTCGAATGAGAGTCCTCCGCCGGTACACACCCTGCACCTGAAATATTTCCCTTATAGGGTGAGCCAACGCTTAGTAGAAAAACTCCTACAGAGGCTACAAACAACTTCTTCCATTTCAAATAAGAATATATTATTCAAGATAGAATCTCATAATGTCATGCCAAGTAATGAGACGAAACTCACTCATGCATGCTATCCCGAGCCCACACCGACCCCCACAACACAATGCGACGCATATGTGTAAAATAAACGTCTTTGATGAAACACATCCAAATATCATTTTGTAATAAACCATATGTCATAAAACCAATTCATTCTTGGATGTTTTCCATCAAATGAATAATTTATATATTAAAATCATGTGCTTTTATTGGGTATTGGATTCAGGAATCGCACCTCTGGCTCCGTACGCCGTTACACTTTTCTAGAATTTTACTACCGGTAAGTGTATGAACCAAGTGGCCGGATTTTTCACCCAAGGGAGTGTTTAGCCCTACTTGCTATACCCGACACAAGTTTTCTTATGCATGTAATCGTGTGACTCAATAGGATGTTCCATCCTACTTTCCCGAGCCCACCACCAACCACCAAGGATGATAATTGACCAACCATGCAACCACACACCCATGCTCATGGTTATGGATGTGTTTACCCCGTATATATGCAATGTAATGCATCATTTCAAACTACTGCCATGTTCAATATGTAATGAATGCGATATGAACAATTTCAACATATCCCATGATCAATTATTTCCTAACTTATAAATTCCATGATCATCGTAATGCTAACATATCGTCAAGCATACATAAACATAACATTACAATTATAAATCACATCATAAGCATGTAATTTCCCTTTACCACATTACATGAGGATTTGGAGGCTTAGAAGTTAAGAAATCAAAGAGGTATTGGTGTTTGGTAACAAAGGCACCAACACTAGCTCCCTCTTGTGGAAGTACCTCTGTTTTTATCCATTTGGACCATGATCCACTCAGAATCTGGAAACGTTCAAACACAAAAGTTATAGATCTTGATGTCTTCTATATTGTGTCAAAATTTCATCTCAATCCAACTGTTGGATCAAAAGTTATGATGATTCTACGACAACTGGTCCGGAGCAGAAAAGCGTACCGACTTTTCTTCACCCAATTTCAATATCCATTGCAAATCCTTTCTTACAAGATTTATTTAGCACATTTAGGCACCATTTTCCCATACTTAATATACACTAATGGTGCATCCAACAAGATAATTTATCTCAAGTCATGTCACCCATCCTCAATACCTTTTTTTTAACTAAACCATCAATTTCAAACTAGAAATTGATTATATACTTTCTACACCAACTCCATAACCATAGGCAAGTGAATTACATAGTTCCATATGCCTACCATTTTTCCATCCAACCAACTATAGGAAAATTTTAAAATACACAAAACAATCCATGTAAACCCAATTTTCCAAGAGTTTACACTAATAGCTTCCACATATCAAATGTGAGCTAAAACTTGGTTTTTCTTCCTTCTTTTTTAATCTCCCTTACTTTAGGTTTGCAACAAGCAAAAAAAAAAACACACACACACACACACTGATGTATGAGTTAAACACACTCACTTTACTACATATTAAAGCACACATAACTTTCATCCAAGAAATTACACAAGTACTTCCACATAGCAAAACAAAGTACGATTTGAATCAAACTCNGTATGCGTTAAACACACTCACTTTACTACATATTAAAGCACACATAACTTTCATCCAAGAAATTACACAAGTACTTCCACATAGCAAAACAAAGTACGATTTGAATCAAACTCATTCTACACCTACTTCCTTAAGACATAAAATAACATTTGCTATTTAATCACAATTCACAACACACATGTTATACATAGCTCATGCTACTAACATATTCAATTTTCAAGGGATTTCACAAGTAATTCCCACATATCACACACAACTAGAAATTGACCTAAACCATTTCTACACTCTTTTTCATTCCCATTTTATCTATTTCACATGCATAGGTGAGTGATATATATATATATATATATATATATATATATATATATACTCTTTAATAACCGACACATTTCACATACACTACAGGTAGGAAATGAACCAATGTAGGAAAACCCCTACCTCTTTGAAGTGTGGAGACTTCAAAAACACCAAAACAAGCCCCAAGTTCTTGATTTCCCAAAAATTTGCCTTTGAATCTTCAGCAAAAATTATTGTTTTTGGTACCCATGCGTAGCCCTTATCGCGTAGATCGACTTTAATTCTTGGCCTGACGAATTCCGAACGACGGAACTCCGAGAATCGGCAGAAAAAAACTTGAAAACTTGAAAACTCTCTTTCTCTCTTCTTTTCCTCCAACGTCTGAAACCAGCTAGAAAATGGGTAGGAAATATCTGATTTTTCAGATATTTCATCCTATTTATACTTTCCAAGGCTTGACTCGAGTTGCGCCACGTGTCCCCCTTTGTCCGGGTCCGTTTTCGTCCCGAAATGATTCAATTTCATACCGGTTTAAGCTCAAAATATTTTATATAAATTTTATTTAAAATGTTTTCCAAATTTTAAAATTTTTATAAAAATTTCATTTTTGGATGTCATCGGACGCTCGTCGCCTTGAAAAATGTGAAAAACTCGACTATCTCAGAATTCGACAAAAATTGACCGGGCAGCTAGATTTCGTGATGCGAATCTAATGGTGAGATCCGTTGTCTCATCCGAGCTCTATTAAATATTCATTTTAAATCTGCATAATAGTGACAAATTACTATTTTGCCCTTTGTCGAAAAAGGTTTAAATTTTCCTGGGTTTTACATTCTTCCCCCCTTAAAAAGAATTTTGTCCCGAAATTCACACACACATACATACAATCACATGCATATGCAACAGTTAAATAATACTAAATGATTGTAAGAATGTACCCTGTATCACTAACGGATCTGTCGGCTCAGTCTATGGCATCATGGCGTAAAAACGCCCCTGGGTCCCCGAAGTCTCGACATGTGAACCTTGTCCTTGACCTCGACCCATAGCCTAGCTCATCTGGCCTACCTGTGGAGTCCCCGCACAAGAAGTAGTAGGGCCTTGTGCAACACCCTGGAACTGGTACTAGCTGGCCTGACCCATAGTAGGGTAGTGAGGAGCATATTGCGTTTGTGGTTGCCCCACTGAAGTCTGAAACTGTGATGACCCATAACTTTGGGTTCCTTGCCTCTAAGGACAATCCCTCTTCATGTGTCCTGGTTGGTTGCAATGGTAGCAAGTCCGTTGGTCAGCTAGGTAGATAGGCCTCTGATTTCTACCTTCCTGGGAAGACTGACCTTGGCCTTGGCCTTGATAACCGCGGCCTTGTCCCTGAAATCCTTGCGGAGCAGAGGTCTGCTATTTCTTCCCCTCACTAAAAGAAGAGGATTGACCCTCCTTCTTCTTGTCCTTTGCACCCGACTCCCGGATGCTTCTTGCATCATCCACCTCTCTCTCAATGGCCAAAGCTATGGTGACCATCAAATCGAAGTCTTGTAGAAGAAGACCGACGATTTTACCCCGGATGGATAACTTCAGCCCATCCTCAAATTTCCTAACCTTGGCCATATCTGTGGCCACATATTGGTCAGCGAAACGTGCTAACTCAGTGAATTTAGCCACGTATTCCATCACTGTCATCGTTCCTTGCCTCAGATCTTGGAACTCCTGGGCCTTCACATGCTTCACAACCGCTGGGAAGTATTTCCCCATGAAGAGTTCCTTGAACTCTACCCATGTCATGGCCTCCAAGTTCTTGGAGTCTTTCACCCAATCCCACTATACTTGGGATTCCCCTTCCAGCTGGAATGTAGCTAGAGTTATCTTGGTGGCGTCGGAGGTGATCTCCATTGCCCGCAACACCTTATCCACTTGGCGGAACCAATGGTTAGCCACCCTAGGGTCCGCTCCTCCCAGAAACACCAGAGGTTGGTGTGCTTTGAACTTCTGGAGGTTGCTTGAGCCTCCTTATCCCCCACTTGCACTAGTCTGTGCAATGGTAGCCGTCGTAGCACTAGCTTGTGCAATGGTGGTAGCCGTCGTACCAATAGCCTCCATTAAAACTTGTTGGTCAAGAGTCGGTGGTGGTTGGTTAGTGTTCTGTCCACCCTGACGTCCCCTTCCTCTAGTTGCCATGTACACACATGTCAAATAATACTCAAACAATCACATTGTGTCCCAAAATAGGGATCATATTTAAAATTTGGAGATTTTTCTCCTTGTCTCACTAGTAGTGCTTATGTCCTCCACTAGTAAATACTTACACAATGAACCATACCGTTCATTCCTTTATTCCGAAACATACTTTGGGTTTTCTAACCCTAATGTTTCCATTCCATATACATTTTACTATGTATATCCTCATGTGTATCATTTCCATAGCATGTAGCATATAACATGTAACAATGTAAGCACATAAGATGAGATGTATAATGCATGCAATAGTCTAAACCCAATGCCCATCAATCTTAGGTTTTCGTATTACCTAGGCACTAAACCTCTTTCACCCTTGCAATGGAATATGATAGACTCATTTCCCACAAGGCCACATAAGATCTATGACCTAAGCTCTGATACCAAACTGTGACGCCCCAAAATCTGGGGGTCCCGTTGATCGCCCATCAACCCGCGAAATGCCTAGGAATATTGTATAATTCGATTCCACACCGTTGTGTCCAATTTATCGGGATTCATAATTTAACAAAATCGGACAGAGTCTCCTTTGTACGAGGAAACTCTACCCAAAACACAACCTGTGAACCATACCATCACATAACCCATCCAAGGTCCCATATACAAATGTTGATCACACCGGGTACAATTATAAGAAAACATTGACCACACCAGGTCCAATTATCCACACTTTCACATCATGAGTTTATGCATTAAACGTAGTTAATACAAGTTCAAAATTATAATTCCTTTACAAATATTACATGCCAATACATAGTTTAAACAAAATTTTACAAAACAGTCATGGTTAAAGGCCACATGTCGACCCCTCTTCACCCTTGAGGCCCCGAATGATAGTCCTCCACCGGTACACACCATGCACCTGAAATGTTTCCTTTATAGGGTGAGCCAATGNTGTTCAAACACAAAAGTTATAGATCTTGATGTCTTCTATATTGTGTCAAAATTTCAGCTCAATCCAACGGTTGGATCAAAAGTTATGATGATTCTACGACAACTGGTCCGAAGCAAANCCAATTCATTCTTGGATGTTTCCCATCAAATGAATAATTTATATATTAAAATCATGCGCCTTTATTGGGTATCGGATTTAGGAATCGCACTTCTGGCTTCGTACGCTATTACACTTTTTTGGAATTTCACCGCCGGTAAGTATATGAACCAAGTGGCCAGATTTTTCACCCGAGGGAGTGTCTAGCCCTACTTTCTATACCCGACACAAGTTTTCTTATGCATGTAACCGTGCGACTCAATAGGATGTTCCATCCTACTTTCCCGAGCCCACCACCAACCACCATGGATGATGATTGACCAACAATGCAACCATACACCCATGCTCATGGTTATGGATGTGTTTACCCCGTACATATGCAATGTAATACATCATTTCAAACTACTGCCATGTTCAATATGTAATGAATGCCATATGAACAATTTCAACTTATCCCATGATCAATTATATCTGAACATATAAATTCCATGATCATCATAATGCTAACATATCATTAAGCATACATCAACATAACATTACAATTGTAAATCACATCATAAGCATGTAATTTCGCTTTACCACATTACATGAGGATTTGGAGGCTTAGAAGTTAAGAAATCAAAGAGGTATTGGTGTTTGATAACAAAGGCACCAGCACTAGCTCCCTCTTGTGGAAGTACCTCTATTTTTATCCATTTTGACCATGATCCACTCAGAATCTGGAAGTGTTCAAACACAAAAGTTATAGATCTTGATGTCTTCTATATTGTGTCAAAATTTCAGCTCAATCCAACGGTTGGATCAAAAGTTATGATGATTCTACGACAACTGGTCCGAAGCAAAAAAGTGTACCAACTTTTCTTCACCCAATTTCTATATCCATTGCAAATCCTTTCTTACAAGATTTATTTAGCACATTTAGGCACCATTTTCCCATACTTAATATACACTAATGGTGCATCAAACAAGATAATTTATCTCAAGTCATGTCACCCATCCTCAATACCTTTTTTTTAACTAAACCATCAATTTCAAACTAGAAATTGATTATATCCTTTCTACACCAACTCCATAACCATAGGCAAGTGAATTACATAGTTCCATATGCCTACCATTTTTCCATCCAACCAACTATAGGAAAATTTTAAAATACACAAAACAATCCATGTAAACCCAATTTTCCAAGAGTTTACACTAATAGCTTCCACATACCAAATGTGAGCTAAAACTTGGTTTTTCTTCCTTCTCTTTTAATCTCCCTCACTTTAGGTTTCCAACAAGCAAGAAAACACACACACACTGATGTATGAGTTAAACACACTCACTTTACTACATAATAAAACACAGATAACTTTCATCGAAAAAATTACACAAGTACTTCCACATAGCAAAACAAAGTAGGATTTGAATCAAACCCATTCTACACCTACTTCCTCAAGGCATAAAATAACATTTGCTATTTAATCACAATTCACAACACACATGTTATACATAGCTCATGCTACTAACACATTCAATTTTCAAGGGATTTCACAAGTGATTCCCACATATCACACATAACTAGAAATTGACCTAAGCCATTTCTACACCCTTTTTCATTTCCATTTTATCTATTTCACATGCATAGGTGAGTGATATATATATATATATATATATATA
>CAUOFW020003946.1:4983558-5036952 GCA_963454935.2 Ilex paraguariensis
TTTTATCTATTTCACATGCATATGTGAGTGATATATATATATATATATATATATATATATATATATATATATATATATATATATATATATATATATAGGTAGGAAATGAACCAAGGTAGGAAAACCCCTACCTCTTTGTAGTGTGGAGACTTCAAAAACACAAAAACAAGCCCCGAGTTATTGATTTCCCAAAAATTTGCCTTTGAATCTTCGGTGAAAATCGTTGTTTTTGGTATCCATGCGTAGCCCTCATCGCGTAGATTGACTTTAATTCTTGGCCCGACGAATTCCGATCGACAGAACTCCAAGAATCGGCGAAAAAAAACTTGAAAACTCTCTTTCTCTCTTCTCTTCCTCCAACGTCTAAAACCAGCCCATAAATGGGTATGAAATATCTGATTTTTCAGATATTTCACCCTATTTATACTTTCCAAGGCTTGGCCCGAGTCGTGCCACGTGTCCCCCTTTGTCCGGGTCCGTTTTCGCCCCGAAACGATTAAATTTTATACCAGTTTAAGCTCAAAATATTTTACATGAACTTTATTTAAAATATTTTCCAACTTTCAAAATTTTTATAAAAATTTCGTTTTTGGGGGTCACCGGACACTTGTCGCCTCGAAAAATGTGAAAAACTATCTCGAAATTCGACGAAAATTGACAGGATAGCTAAATTTCGTGATGTGAATCCAATGGTGAGGTCCATTTTTCCATTCGAGCTCTATAAAATACTTATTTTAAATCTGCATAATAGTGGCAAATTACTATTTTTCCCTTTGTCGAAAAAAGGTTAAATTTTCCCGGGTTTTACAAAATCTATTTCTCTTGAGAACTAGGATTTGAAGGCAAGAAAAGAGATTTAATGGTTATCCAACCAAAATATTGTTTAAAACATGGTAATATTTGCAAGAATATCAAGAATCAAAGATTTCATAACATACATACAAGATTTAGAGTCAAAAGAATACATATATATAAGCCCTAGCCTCAATGTAAGAGAATAGGAGAAACCCATACCTTCTTCTTCCTTGGTGTTCTTGGAAAACCTAATAGTTGTGATCCTCTTCAATGTGCAACTCCCCCTTGATCTTTTGTTTCTCCCTTTATTTCTTCCTCTCTAAGCCTTTCTAGGGTTATATATGTTGAAATGGGGCTCAGAGAGGTGTGTTTAAGTATTTATAGGGGAAGAAATGGTGTCCTGTGTACGATTCTGAAAGCCAAAATTCGTAAGTCATGTTCGAACATCATTTGGCATTCGAACGTCCACAGTGCAAATTAGTGATTCATGTTTGAACGTCACTTTGGATTTTGAACGTTGGTTGCTCCTAGTACTTTTTCATTTCTATCAGAGATCTACAGAGACCAAAGTACTGGGACTCACTACCGTTCGAACATCCCTTCACGTTCGAACGTCCTCCCAATTTCTGCTGTAACTTCTAGTGAAGTTTTGACCTATTTAGAGATTGATTTGGAAAAAGGTTCATGAAATACACTTTTGTAGCCCTAGAAGTCTACTATCTACTGTCAAAATTTTAGATCAAATGAACATAAGGATAAAAAGTTATGATCCAATTACTAGAGAGTGTCCAAAATCCTTCTTACCCAAATTTTGTCTAAAAATGTGTTTCCACACCGAAATACTTCCACACATCTACAACATACTCTATTACCTCAAATAACATTTTATTTCTACTGATACACTCTACATAGTTCATGCCTACATCATTACATATATTAGCATTTGAGAAATAATCACATTTTTATATCAAAACAAATAGAATGTGGGGGTTTACATGTAGGTACCTTCACTAAAAAATTTTATGAAACACAACTCATCCACTATGGTGACCTAGGGTTTTAAAGGCTTGTTGTATGGGTTAAATGCAACTATGGAATTCATGAAAGTGGTTGTGTGTTTCATTTAGTGTATTACTGGGGAATAGTAATATTTTTGTTGGGGGGTGTGATTAACCCTAAAAATACCATTTTTCATATATGTTTAAGATTTAATTACATTAATTAAATAAGTTAATAGGTTAAAAGTAAGTTATATTATTACTAAAGGATGAAATGTTTATATTTTAAAATTACAAGGTAAAAGTGGTGAAATTGGAAAGTTTAAGGAATATGGAGCAAAAAGAAAAAAGATTCCAGCATTCTACCACGGTCTAGACGCTCCTTCACTTTTCATAGCCTTTCAGTGGTTAAGAAGAGTGGGGGTGGTTTGAATTACACCTTGGGGAATAGTTTGTCCTAGTTTTTACTTTTATATTTTGAAGATTGTTGCTTGCCCTCTACAGGGGTTGTATTTTCATGAAAACTCTCAAGCGTAAGAGAAAAAGTATCAAGTAGTAACTTGAACAAAAATCCAAGGTCGTTTCCTCAGTGAGAAATAGAAGGTGATGAAAAAAAATAAATCAAAAAAATCTTTGAAATTGAGAATTTTGAGATTTAACTACTAATGAAATTGAAGTTCAATAATTGAAAAGACTGAATAATCTTCAGAATTCATCCCATCTATGAATAAGAGTTTCTACCTTAAATCTATAACTCATCTGCTTTCGTATTCAAACTACTACAAACAGATAATTTTGAACTAAAAACTTAGAACTAATGTAATAATTGAAAGATGGTTTATGATGAAACAATCGGTACTCTAAAGGTCGCAGGAAATACCACAATTATTTGTACAAAGCCTAGTTACATATAAATAATAGGAACGTATGCAAACCAGTTAGGTTTTTGAAAGCATAACCTGTTCAATCAATCATATGAATGGTAAAACCCTAGTTTAAGGCATACACCTTATTTCATAGGTTTAAAACTTCTTCCTCAGATCATTCAGAAGAAGACTACTCATTCATGATAATGAAAATGACGTAAAGATTAAAAGAAGACATAATTGAATGCAAAAAAAAGTAGTAAAAAGCAGAATTGACATTGATTGCTTGTATTGAAAGACTAAATGTAAATAACAAAGCTTCAAAAGTAAAGAAAACTGAAATTGAATTTTCTTTAACAAATAAGTGAAAAGAACTAAACTTCAAATAAAATTCTGCAGAGCAAACCTAAAAAATTTGTAGGAAGAAAAATAAAAGAAAAACCCCTAAAACATATTTAGAAACAATGAACATCATTTGATTCACCAAAGAGAATATTAATAAGGATTAGGAAAGTGAATCATCAGATCTTTGATAGCTATCAATCCCAAAAATTATCTCCTAACTTTATTGATTGAGAATCCCCCAAAAGATTTGGCAAAATATGTAACACCCCAAAACACACCCTGGACGACATTACATTCTAAAACCATTCATATCATGAGAGCACTAATATAATCAATTAAGAAATAAGACTTCATTTGTCATCCACGAATATTTACAATATTATCTAAAAGAATAAGCCCAAGTCATGGCTATTACATCTCAAAAGTTAATTAAAGAAGCGCAGCGGAATAAACAATAGAAGCTAAACTACACAATGTTCCAAAAGAATGTCCTAGTCTAGTAGAAAAGAAAAGGAGGTCGCTCTATGCATCTACCTCGGGATCCACATTCCTATCCAGTGGAGTCTCCCAAGTAATGGGCTCCTTGACCCTTCCGTCCTCCTCCTCAAGCGGGTAATCTGAAAAATGTTAGCGATAGGGGGTGAGCACGAACCTCTGTAGAAAAATTCTCCCAAACCCATACAAGGTTTAGAAAAGTATTTAAAACGGTTGGTCTCAATTTTAACATAACAAAGATACATAATTTGAAATAAAACAATGATATTTAAAAAGGATTTCAAGTTTATTTAAAAACATTACTTAAATGAATAAACGAGTATCACATACAAATAATAACTATTAATTGCGAAAATCAATTTCCAACAATTCTCTCGGTAGGTGGCATATTTTGTGGTAACCTCCACCCCCCTTTAGGTCACCTTTGATTCTCAAGCATCCTTATTGGAAACCTCTTGAGAATGGATGAACATCCTTACATGGAACCTCTCACCAATCACTACCTTGTTTCTCAAGCATCCTTACCAGGAACCTCTTGGGAAGGGGTGAGCATCCTTATAAGGAACCTGTCACTCATGTGCATCACAAACAACCCAACCAAGCATACAATTCCAATATTTATCTCAATTTACAAGCATCTATCCAAAATCCCCAAAATATGTCATGTAACAATTCCACAACCAACTAAGAAAATACATGAAATCACAATAACATCATTTTTCTACCCAACACAAAGCACTAAGGTTTCGAAATCCATAATAAAGAATGCATTTAGGAAGGAAATACATCACTCTCTAAAAATTAGGGTTTTAAAACTAGAAAGGAGATTTCCTGGGTATTAAACCCTACTTTGTTCAAAACATGTAATCCTTGCAAAAAGCCTAAGAGAGGATGATTCCATAGCATATATATATACCATTGATACCCAAAACATACATATATACATACCCTATCCTCAATGTAAGTGAATGAGAGAAAACCCCTACCTTGAATCCTTAGTCTGTAGGAAGAACTTGAACTTTGATCTTGAATCTACCCTTAAATCTCTTGTTTTTCTTTCTTTTCTTCCTCTCTAATGCTCTCTAGGGTTCCAAGAGGTGTGGGTGAGAGTGGAGTGAAGGAAATGAGGGAAATGGGATGAAAATGGGGTTTAAAATACCTCAGCCCCGAAATTCACTGTTCACAGCCTGTTTTGGTTTTCTCTAAAATTACGATTTTGCCATTAAGAATCTCCAATTTGATCCATATGACTACCCTAAGGTTTTTTAACATTCTGGATTCATTTTTAATGTTATTTTAACCTAAAAAAAATTTATTTTTATGATTTATCTTAAAACCAAAGTCAACATATACCCGAAACACTAAAATTTCTATTTTACCCATCCGAACTGACTATGAATGAAGTTTTGCGTTGTTTGCAAATAAAAGGTGATAAAGGGTGCTTCTTAAAGCCTTTTATACTTATTTGAAACCTAAATGTACGCATTATTCTTATATTTTGATTTAGGATGCAAATGGAGACGTTAAATACAAAACGAAGCTAATTGGACTGTTTTGATATTGCTTCGTTATCTGAGCATAACTCTCTCATCCGAGCTGCGATGGAGATGATTGAATATGATATGGAATGATAAGAAAGAGCTCNGAGAATTTCTACCGGTTGTTCTTCGTAGGTTGCTCCGTCTTGAATTTCAATCTCCTCCAAGTTCACGACTGGAGTTGCATTCGAGTGACACCTTCTCAGCATGGACACGTGGAACATATCATGTACTCTGGATAGCTGGGCTGGTAGTCGAAGTTGATATGCCGCCTTACCTATCGCTTTGATTAGCTCAAATGNTGAGTTTTGAGAGATATTGACTGCATCAAGGTCTAAATCGAGCTTAAAGTTGCAGCCAGTGCACTGTTCAAGCTAATTGGGGTGTTTTGACATCACTTCGTTATCTGGGCATAACTCTCTCATTCGAGCTCTGATTGAGATGATGCAAGATGATATGGAATGCTACGAAAGCGGTCTAAAACTTTCATGTTTTGAGTTTTGAGAGATATCGACTGCATGAAGGTTGNGTAGTCTCCCACCTTGAATTCTAAGGGTCTTCGTCTGTGGTCTGCATAGCTCTTTTGTCTACTTTGCGCCATCCGTAGCCTCTCTCGGATGAGTTGAATCTTCTCCATAGTTTCTCGAACAATGTCCGGTCCAAACAAACAACTCTCGCCAGCTTCTAACCAACACGTCGGCGATCGGCATGGCCTTCCGTACAATGCTTCATACGGTGTCATCCCATTACTTTCCTGATAGCTGTTGTTGTAAGCAAACTCCACCAACGGTAAGTGGTCGTTCCAACTCCCCTTGAAGTCCAACGCGCAAGCACGTAACATATCCTCCACAATCTATATCACCCTCTTGGATTGGCCATCCGTTTGGGGATGAAAAGTCGTACTGAAGTGTAACTCCATCCCCATCATTTGTTGTAGACTCTGCCAGAATCTCGCCACAAACCTAGAGTCACGGTCTGACACAATCGAGAGCGGAATGCCGTGTAACCTCACTATCTCACGGATATATAGCTGGCTCAAAGTCTCGAATGTATTCGTGGTCTTCATACCCAAAAAGTGAGCGGACTTGGTGAGTCTATCCACAATGACCCACACTACATTATGCCCGCGCGACGTCTGTTATAAACCCGACACGAAGTCCATGGTGATGTGATCCCACTTCCACTCTGGAATAGGCAAAGACTGTAGGACTCCTCCTGGCCTTTGATGCTCAATCTTCACCTACTGACACACCGCACATTTTGCCAAATACTTGACCACATCTCACTTCATTCCCCTCCACCAGTATTGACGCTTCATGTCCCTATACATCTTTGTGCTACCTAGGTGGATAGCAAACTTGGAGCGATAACACTCTCCCAGTATCTCCTCCTTTAGGGATGAATCATCGGGAACACATAGCTTCTCCCCATATCTCAACTCTCCATTCTTCCAAGACCATCCTTCAATCATTTCTCCATTCTCCAATCGGGCTCTAATCCAATCGAGTTCTGAATCCAGGCATTGCAACTCCATTACCCGTCGCCGAAGCGTCGGTTGAGCTACAAGGTTGAATAGATATGGTTGATACTCCGATCCATCCACCCATAGATCGTACTTCTCCAATGCATCAATCATTTTTCACCTATTCATTGTNCCTCGGGAAAAAACATCCGAAAACTCCAATACAATTAACACCACATCCGTATGGATTTTATCCCTGTCATCTCCCATCAAGCTAGCTAAGAAACTCAAATGGCTTCTCAATTTCGCTTTTAAGAATCTACTACTCGTGGTAGGAAATAGNCCTTGCATTAGAACGCATCCCAAGCCTCGTAGTGAAGCATCGGTGTAAACATCGTAGCCTTCCTCACTGCTCGGAATAATGAGAATAGGTGTCGTCGTCAACTTCTCCTTCAAGGTGCAAAAAGCTAGTTCACACGCTTGAGTCCACAAAAATTTCTCTCCCTTCTTTGTAAGGTGAGTCATCGGCATCGCAAGCTTGGAAAACCCTTTCACAAACCTATGATAATAGTCAGCTAACCCCAAGAAACTCCATACTTCCGTTACGTTCTTCAGTGGTTCCCATTTCATCACAGCCTCAATCATTTCGGGATCAATCGCTACTCCTTGCTCGGACACAACATGGCCAAGGAACTTCACTTCCTTCATCCAAAACTCACACTTGCTCATCTTCGCATATAACTTATGTTCTCTCAATGTTTGTAGCACAATAGAGAGATGACGAGCATGTTCCTCCTGAGTCTGTGAGTAAATCAATATGTCATTAATAAACACAATGACAAATTGATCGAGGTAAGGCCGGAAGACTCTGTGCATCAAATCCATGAAGGCTGTGGGGGCATTAGTCAATCCAAACGGCATCACCGTATACTCAAAATGACCATACCGGGTACGAAAAATAGTCTTAGGAATATCCTCCTCCTTAATCCGCAACTGATGATACCCTGTGCGAAGATCAATCTTGGAGTAATACTTTGAACCCTCCAACTGATCAAATAAGTCATCAATTCTCGGCAACGGATACTTATTCTTCACGGTAACCCGATTCAACCTCCGGTAATCTGTGCACAACCGTAGAGTCTCATCCGTTTTCTTCACAAAGAGGACTGGGGGCTCCCCAAGGTGAAGTGCTTAGACGGATAAACTTAATCGCCAACAAGTGATCCAACTGCTTTCTTAGCTCTTTCAACTTGAAAGGTGCCATCAGGTAGGGACCAGTGGATATAGGTTCTGGTTCCCGGATAGAGATCGATCTTGAACTTAATTTTCCTATGTGGCGGTAATCCGGATAATTCCTCGGGAAAAAACATCCGAAAACTCCAATACAATTAACACCACATCCGTATGGATTTTATCCCTGTCATCTCCCATCAAGCTAGCTAAGAAACTCAAATGGCTTCTCAATTTCGCTTTTAAGAATCTACTACTCGTGGTAGGAAATAGATGGGAAGAATCTCGGTTATTCACAAAATTGAAAATGACTCCTCCCGGCAACTGAAATATAATCCGCTTGTGGAAACAATCCATTACCGCCCGGAAAGCGGACAACAAGTTCATCTCGAAAATCATATCATATCCCTTTATCTCTAAAGCAATCAAATTCATAATCAATTCGTGCTCCCCAATGTGAAGCATATAACCCTCGCAGAATCGGCTAGTGTCTAACCGTTCTCCTGTGGGCAAGCTAATGTTCATAACATGCTCTAGCTTCGCGAAACTCAATCCCAAATCAAGTGCATATGTCGTGTGTACAAATGAGTGTGTTGCACCGAGGNCGAGGTAAGGCCGGAAGACTCTGTGCATCAAATCCATGAAGGCTGTGGGGGCATTAGTCAATCCAAACGGCATCACCGTATACTCAAAATGACCATACCGGGTACGAAAAATAGTCTTAGGAATATCCTCCTCCTTAATCCGCAACTGATGATACCCTGTGCGAAGATCAATCTTGGAGTAATACTTCGAACCCTTCAACTGATCAAATAAGTCATCAATTCTCGGCAACGGATACTTATTCTTCACGGTAACCCGATTCAACCTCCGGTAATCTGTGCACAACCGTAGAGTCTCATCCGTTTTCTTCACAAAGAGGACTGGGGGCTCCCCAAGGTGAAGTGCTTAGACGGATAAACTTAATCGCCAACAAGTGATCCAACTGCTTTCTTAGCTCTTTCAACTTGAAAGGTGCCATCAGGTAGGGACCAGTGGATATAGGTTCTGGTTCCCGGATAGAGATCGATCTTGAACTTAATTTTCCTATGTGGCGGTAATCCGGATAATTCCTCGGGAAAAAACATCCGAAAACTCCAATACAATTAACACCACATCCGTATGGATTTTATCCCTGTCATCTCCCATCAAGCTAGCTAAGAAACTCAAATGGCTTCTCAATTTCGCTTTTAAGAATCTACTACTCGTGGTAGGAAATAGATGGGAAGAATCTCGGTTATTCACAAAATTGAAAATGACTCCTCCCGGCAACTGAAATATAATCCGCTTGTGGAAACAATCCATTACCGCCCGGAAAGCGGACAACAAGTTCATCTCGAAAATCATATCATATCCCTTTATCTCTAAAGCAATCAAATTCATAATCAATTCGTGCTCCCCAATGTGAAGCATATAACCCTCGCAGAATCGGCTAGTGTCTAACCGTTCTCCTGTGGGCAAGCTAATGTTCATAACATGCTCTAGCTTCGCGAAACTCAATCCCAAATCAAGTGCATATGTCGTGTGTACAAATGAGTGTGTTGCACCGAGGTCAAATAATATTCGGGCCCAAGAATTATAAATAAGGATGATACCTTCCACAACGACATTGGCAATGTCCTCCTTCGGCTGAGTCAAAGCAAATACTCTCCCTGAGTGGCGCCACCTGGGGCTAGAGCTCCCAACGGCCTCTACGGCTATAGTGGCTTGTTTGCAGCCACTTGTCTTGTCGCTTGATTATCCCTTGGTGGAACCGATGGGCAATTGTGTCTGAAGTGCCCCACTCCTCCACATGCGAAACACTGACGAGGGTCTGTGGCTGTCCTCCCCGGTACACCTCTTGCTCCTCGAGCTATCTGAGTCTCTATCCCCCTGCATGATCTGGGCGACGGTAGGGTGCCGCTCTCTGTGCTCCACTGCTACTTGCACCTGCCTGAATCGAACCTCTCATCATGGTAGTCTGCCTCCTCTGGTTGTCCTCCATATCCCTCTCTACCAATGCAACTCTATCCACCATGTCCCCATAGTCACAGATCTTGAGAGCCACCAGCTTCTCTCTAATTGTCGGACTCAAACCCTGCTCGAAACGCTTAGCCCTCCTGGCCTCTGTGGAGATGAACTCTGTGGCATATCTGGATAACTCGTCAAACTTCCTCTCATACTCCATCACAGTCAAGCTACACTGTCGAAGAGCGAGAAAATCAACACTTATCTTATCTCTAACCGACTCAGGAAAATATTTGTCTTAGAAGATTTGGTTAAACTCATCCCAAGTAAGTGCATCGGGGTTCCTACGTCTCTTTACTGAATCCCACCAATGGTCGGCCTCCCCCTCGAACAAGTAGCCAAGCCAACCCTCAAGTACTCGGCAACTCCCATGCCATCAAAAATCTTCCTTATACGACGAATCCACTTATCCACTTCTAAGGGTTGAGAGCTCCCCTGAAATGTAGGTGGACATTGCCTCAGAAATTCTCGAAGAACTACCATCCTTCGATCTCCATTTCCATTACTCGGTACTTATGCGAAAGGATGCGCTCCACCATTGTGGTTGTGGTTGCTGTTGTTTCCATTCTGGCTTTGCACCAGAGTGGTGAGCTCCCTGAAGCATTGATATATGCCTTGCATGGCATCGGGAGGTGGTGGCGGCGGTGGTGCTTGGCCTCCACGACCACGTCCGCGTACATTTCTACCGTCTATCCTGCACATCAACTCACAATTTTGTTTCATTGATGTACCAGATATCCTAAGTATTATTTTTAATCTAAAACATATGGTTCAAATAAAACTAGACCAATAATTTCCTTCACCCTAATCCTACATCTATAGTGGTGATCCATAACCTACAGCTCCCATGTAAGACCTAAAGCCTAAGCTCTGATACCAACTTTGTAACACCCCAAAACACACCCTGGATGACATTACATTCTAAAATCATTTATATCATGAGAACACTAATATAATCCCTCAAGAAATAAGACTTCATTTGTCATCCACGAATATTTACAATATTATCCAAAAGAATAAGCCCAAGTCATGGCTATTACATCTCAAAAGTTAATTAAAGAAGCGCAGCGGAATAAACAAAAGAAGCTAGACTATATAATGTTCCAAAAGAATTTCCTAGTCTAGTACAAAAGGAAAGGAGGTCGCTCTATGCGTCCACCTTGGGATCCACACTCCCGTCCAGTGGAGTCTCCCAAGTAGCGGGCTCCTCGACCCTTCTGTCCTCCTCCTCAAGCGGGTAATCTGAAAAATGTTAGCAATAAGGGGTGAGCACAAAGCTCGATAGAAAAATTTTTCCAAACCCATACAAGGTTTAGAAAAGCATTTAAAATGGTCGGTCTCAATTTTAACATAACATAGATACATAATTTGAAATAAAGCAGTGACATTTAAAAAGGATCTCAAGTTTATTTAAAAATATTACTTAAATGAATAAACGAGCATCACATATAAATAATAACCATTAATTGCCATAATCAATTCCCAACAATTCTTTCGGTAGGTGGCATACATTGTGGTAACCACCACCCCCCTTTAGGTCACCTTTGATTCTCAAGTATCCTTATCGGGAACCTCTTGAGAATGGATGAGCATCCTTACATGGAACCTCTCACCAATTACTACCTTGTTTTCCAAGCATCCTTACTGGGAACCTCTTGGGAAGGGGTGATCATCCTTACAAAGAACCTCTCACTCATGTACATTACAAACAACCCAACCAAGCATACAATTCTAACATTTATATCAATTTACAAGCATCTATCCAAAATTCCCAAAATATATCATGTAACAATTCCACAACCAACTAAGAAAATACATGAGATCACAATAACATCATTTTTCTACCCAACACAAAGCACTAAGGTTTCAAAATCCATAATAAAGAAAGCATTTAGGAAGGAAATACATCATTCTCCAAAAATTATGGTTTTAAAACTAGAAAGGAGATTTCATAGGTATTAAACCCTACTTTGTTCAAAACATGTAATCCTTGCAAAAAGCCTAAGAGAGGATGATTTCATAGCATATATATATACCATTGATAGCCAAAACATACATATATAAATACCCTAACCTCAATGTAAGTGAATGAGAGAAAACCCCTACCCAGAATCCTTAGTTTATAGGAAAAACTTGAGCTTTTATCATGAATATACCCTTAAATCTCTTGTTTTTCCCTTCTTTTCTTCCTCTCTAATGCTCTCTAGGGTTCCAAGAGGTGTGGGGGTGAGAGTGGAGTGAAAGAAATGAGGGAAAATGGGATGAAAATAGGGTTTAAAACACCTCAGCCCCGAAATTCACTGTTCACAGCCTATTTTGGTTTTCTCTAAAATTACAGTTTTGCCACTAATAATCTCCAATTTGATCCATATGACTACCCTAAGGTTTTTCGACGTTCCTAACTCATTTTTAATGTTATTTAAACCTAAAAACATTTATTTTTATGATTTATCTCAAAATCAAAGTCAACGTACACCCGAAACACTAAAATTTCTATTTTACCCATCCGAATCAGCTATTAATGAAGTTTTGCGTTGTTTGCAAATAAATGGTGATAAAGGGTTCGTCTTAAAGCCTTTTATACTTATTTGAAGCCTAAATGTACTCATTATTCTTATATTTTGATTTAGGATACAAATGGAGACATTAAATGCAAAACGAAGCTAATTGGACTATTTTGACATCGCTTCGTTATCTGGGCATAACTCTCTCATTCGAGCTGTGATTGAGATGATTGAAGATGCTATGGAATAATAAAAAAGTGCTCTAAAACTTTCATGTTTTGAGTTTTGATAGATATGGACTGCTTCAAGGTCTAAATCGGGCTTGAAGTTGCAGCCAGTGCACTGTTCAAGCTAATTGGGTTGTTTTGACATCACTTCGTTATCTGGACATAACTCTCTCATTTAAGCTCCGATTGAGATGATGAAAGATGATATGGAATTATAAGAAATTTCCCTACAACTTTCATGTTTTGAGTTTTGAGAGATATCGACTGCATCAAGGTCGAAATCGCGCTTGAAGTTGCAGCTAATGCACTGTTCACGTGCACTGTTCACATCCTGTTTCATCCCTTTTCCATTTCCAATCCATTGCTAAGCCAACCAAATCCATCCCAAACCTCTCCAACACATATTTATACACCAAAACTATTTAATACAAGTTCTAGGACCTAAAATTTCATATTTTCACTTATTAAAACCAAATTTCAACTATTATTTCCACTAACATTTAAATCTCTACTTTCCAATCTACCAAATTCAAACACACATCACTACACATATCCACATTTTTAACACAATTATTTACTATATATTTATATAAATATGTAAAAGAGAATGCGGGTTGTTACAAAATATCCTTAATTAAGTTTCCCATAAATATCTGCCTCAATCTATCGATAAGACAGTAGTCCCACCGGTGGTTCTCTGTCTATCAAAAACTTCTAAAACTTTTGTAACTTCTCCTACCGGTAGAACATCCAATAGGATTCTTTTGATAAAAGTACTGGGGTTTCAGCTATAGGTAGAACGTGATAAAACTACCAGTAGAACTTCTCTGAGGAAAACCTGTAAACTCCTGTGTGCTCAGCTACCGATAAAACTGACTTCCTACTGGTAGAACATTGTCTTTCTATCTTCCTATCATTAGAACACATATCAATAGTTCTTCTCTTTTCTCCAATTGACTTTGCAAGGCCTCCGACTTCATCTAATCACAAGCAAACTCACTGCAACCTTGTTCATTGTCATCATATCCATGCTAAAACCAAAATTATACCTAGAACACCTGCAACACTAAAATCAAGGCTTAAGCTACAAAATTCACGAAGTGAGACAAGTTAGTTAATTGAAGAAGCCTCAATTAGATGTGAAAGACTATGAAATAATTCAATATTGAGTGCTCATCACAGCCCCCCTAACTTAAGTGTTGCTAGTTCTTAGCAAATGTTAACAAGAGAACAAATATGGATCACAACCAATTCTTAATCCACTTCTTTTATATACTAACACATTTTGTTTTGATAACAATAAATTGATGTCACATGCTTCTCACCCAAATAATTTCACATGCACTAACGTACATAAAATAACAAAGTCATATCACATGTAAACATTTTTATTTAATTTTTCACACTAAAATAAAAAAGTTCCCCCCTATAGTTATTATTTATAAATTCTCACTAAATATTAAAATTTCCATCACTTGGGTTCAGGTCTCATATCATTACTCTTAATTAAATACTGGTTGTCAATTCTACACATGCATGTCACATGTGAATATACTTATTACAAATATTATATGTTTGTCATGAGTTTTTAGGTCTTACATCATTAGCATTGTAGACATTGGGTGGAAAATTAAGGAAGTTGAATATGTACATGTTTTACAAAGAATTTGTTTTTCCCTTTTGTTATAAATGGATGGAATCACTAATCTTTCGTTTTGGTACAAATGAAACCATGTTCACTATATTATATAGTTTTTCTATTTTATTGTGGCATTATTG
This sequence comes from Ilex paraguariensis, assembly GCA_963454935.2. Classification (NCBI taxonomy): domain Eukaryota; kingdom Viridiplantae; phylum Streptophyta; class Magnoliopsida; order Aquifoliales; family Aquifoliaceae; genus Ilex; species Ilex paraguariensis. The sequence continues at coordinate 4,997,844 of CAUOFW020003946.1, forward strand.
ATTTTAAAAGTATTATTGTATTCCGATGCAAGTATTTCCACGTGTTGAGTTGCACTTCCATTTCTAGAAAACCAAGGGTTTCTCTTGAAATGGGGTGTGACTGGCCAACTCAATTTCGTGAGATAAATCCAATGGTGAGGTTAATTTTATCATTTGAATTATATAAAAACTTGAGTTTTTAACCCATGCTTAAATGGTCTAATTATTGTTTTACCCTTTTAGTTAAGATTTTAATTTTTTCAGGTTTTACAATAGAGTTTTCTTGTGTCTTTTAAGTGAATTTTGTGATAAAATCCTTTGGTGCAATGGTACTCCTTGTCTTGTAAAGGTTTTGAATTATTGAGGTCAAGGGTTCAAGTTCCCTTCCCCCTTCCCCTTCCCCCAAAAAAAATTAACATAAAAAAAATCTAACTAACAAGTAAATGATTATCAAATTAAAGATTAGGAACAATTGTTAACGTTATGACAACTATTGTGGTTAAGTGAGGAATATTGGTTTAATTATTGGGGGTCTTGTTTTTGGTTATGATTTTATTCCAAGAAATCTTGTGGCATTGATTTGAGAGAGATTTTTGGAATTCTTGAATATCTATCTTTACTTTCTATTATAGTACAAGAAATATATTTGTACTGGAATAAATCAGGAAAATTGAAGAATGTATGTATCGTGAATAGAATTGAGAGGGTAATGAAAGTTGATGATGAAAAAAATAGGTTATGCACAATCAAATAAGTCGAGTGTATGATGTAAAACAATTAATAACAAGAGATAAAGATTGGGTGGTTGGGACTGGGGACCTAACCACTGAAGGTGGCAATGGTGACTGGAGAACTCTATTAATGAGAGATAGTACAAGGTAGTAGGGGAGAGAGCAAGAGTGTGCTCAAGGTAAGGTGTGTGAGATCTTGCCTCCTTGTGTAGGGGGTTTACAATTTATAGGTACAGAGCTCTAGTTGTGGTGGTGAGGTGAGGTGTTTGAGATCTTGCCTTGAGCAAGAGTATGCTCAAGGTAAGGAGTGTGAGATCTTGCCTTCATGTGTAGGGAGTTTACAATTTATAGGTACAGAGCTCTACTTGTGGCGGTGATGTGAAGATCAAGCTACTAATTTATTAGGAAGGATAGCTACTTGATTTATTCCGTCATATGCTCTAATCTCTAAACATGAACCCTCAATGTGTATATTGCTTATGTGTGTGGGTGAGTGTCACTCTCACTCGAGTTCAATGTAAGAAATGGAAATATGGGTGTGTGAATGAAATGTGTGTGAATGTGTGAACAAAAGTGCTCCCCAAGCGTAGAGAGTCTTTCGAGTGTTGTGTTTTACTTGGAATGGGTATTCCAAGGTCGTCTCCTCAGGGAAGGAAGGAAATTATGTTAAAGGTGATTTTGGTGAAAAAGGAAAAGTGTAAAAATCTTTGATGTTTGAGTTTGGTGATTTGTGTTCTTGATGAAAATAAAATGGAAACAAGTGTTGGCTAATCTGAAGAGGTCATTCCAATGGGAATGCCATCTTAACTTAAGACCTTCCTCCAATGGTGTCTAGATGTTTGATTGATTCATAGGAAGCGCGGGACTAAAATGGAGGTGAGGATTCAAGCATATACCATGACAAGTCTACGATTTATCAAGAACTCACAACCATGTCCACACTCAACCTAGTAAAACCAAATCAATGTACACTACGAGGAGGAAAGAAAATGAGTTAAAATAGCATACCCAAGAGGAGTTCCCCCTTGGATTAGCCAACTTAAAGCTTAGCTACTCATAGTAAAAGGAAAGACATGCATAATGTAAAGGTACATAATGAAGAAATGAAAATTAGAACTTAAATTAATGAAAGAAAAGTTCACTAAGAAGAAATGCATTGAATACCCATTTTAAAGAAAACTTGAAGTACAGGAACTCAATACAACAATGGTGAAATCCAAAAATGTAGAACTAAACTTGAAATGTACTTGTAATAAATGACATTAAAGACATTAAATGAAGCTTACACAAGTCTTATAGGAACTACAAATGAAATGGATGGAGGAAGATGCAAAAACATAAATTTGTCTCTCTAAAACTTCATCTTCTTCCTAGTGCTTCTCTCTCTAGAATGCAATACAATCTGAATAATGGTGTATGGAGCTTGCAAATTCATCATGGAGGTCCCCCTAGGTGTGTGACAGTGCTCCCATTCATAGGAGTCTGATTGGATGGCATGGGGCAGGATAGCACAAGCTACCCAACAACTCTCTAGGTCTTCCTCTTCTCTCACCTCCTCACAAATGCTGAAGCCTTCAAAGTTCAAGGCTAGGGGAACACATGTCTGTGTTTCAGAGGTGTCAAGGAGCAAGTGGGAGAATCAGTGGTGGGGTCCACAAAGTGGCAAAGCTTGAGTTGTAGAATCTTGCCTTTTCAGCAAAACCTACTAGTAGGTCGATGGCTAAACCTACCAGAAGGTTTTACTCTAGTAGCAAAAACCTACCGGTATTTTTATGGTAGAAACTATTCCAGTAGCCAAAACCTACCGGTAGGTTTTAACTTGTTTTGTTAAATTCTTGATTTTTTCATCTTCCAAGATCTCGTCAAGCCTCCCCCTTAACTCCATTAACCTTAAGCACCATTCTAGGGGCCTACATGCACCATTTAAGCTCTTTTACCTGCAAACATACTGAAATTCCATTAATAGCATGAAACATTGCAAATCCTCTCATTTTCACCACAAAAGAAAGCATAAAAGGGGTGCAAATGTACATAGGATATGTAATATTTTGTGCTAATTAATAGCTATAATTGGGGATGGGCACTATCTTAGAATAATGGCTCTCCCGATGATTGCTCTCCCACTTGTATTGACTATTCCTAAACTCTTGAGTTTTGGACTAGACTATAGCCATAAGCTAAGCTTGGTCTACTTTTTAATGGTTTGAGCTCAATCCATGAACTAGTTCTAGACCTAGTCGAAATCTGGGCTCGTCAAAAGTCACTAAGGATTGATTACATGGTTTATTGATTTTAGGTCAATGTTAGATATTGAGAATGAAAACTTGGGAGATATAGAAAATAATTAGTCTTAAACGAGTTGGTGAAAAATGTGAAGATGTTACGATTGATCTAAAAGTATGAATTCAGATGCATGTGAGTTATGAAAGTCATTATAAGACTTATTGATTTAAGATCAAGATTGGGGACTGATAACAAATATCTTGGATATCTAACTTGACCCTTAGCCCAAGTATAATATTGACTTATTTTCTAGAGTTTCCCTTTGAATGGAATAGATGGATCGTTTGTATATACATTATGGAAGATATAATTGGAAGACATGTATGGTTGGGTTTCAATTATACATTTTGGTAGAATCTGACATATCTTCACAAACCTTTTGAACATATGAGAATTTTTATCTTGTGGCTAGTTTTGATTTGTGGATCAGTGAATTATAATGTTTATCAAAGCGCGTAGTGAACCATTTCATTAGATTTAATATTATTGGGATTAACCATTAGTTATGGTTAGAATGGTTAATCTAAATAATATAAGCTTGAAAAGTGAGAATTAATCTCTTGGATAACTATCTGTTTAGTTTGATGATTATAAATATTGGGAACATAGTGGTGTCCATTGAACCACCAAGACTTATGATTGCCATAGGATTGAATAATACAAGAGTGTTGTGATACAGGAACAACCATAATGGCGAGATTCAACATGAGAAAAGAATCAAAGTATAGTGAGAAATTGAACATGGGTGTGCAATCTAAGAGTTGATTCGAGAATATTGAATTGTGGGGAGTGTGTAGTTAGGAGTCGAGCTATTACAGATGTTAATGATTGGGAGTTTTCCTTGTTATTGAAAGGATTGGTAAATTCAAATGACAAGTGTTATTTGATGAATAGACAATTAAGTTGTTGAGCTAGTAGTCAGGCATGATGAGAAATTAATTCGGACAATTGCATAGAATTATCAAGTATAAGGGATAAGTAAAAAAAAATTAAGAATAAATGTGATAAGTGTTTTCTTGTGAATAAATATAATCATGGAGACTTTTAATAACTTCCATGATGGTAAAAGTTGAAGGGATGGATTTAAAATTTAGCATATAGGAAATATATTATGATATTTGATTTGATGCTTAAAGGATGAATAGACATTGAAACATTATGGCCAATTGAAATTACAAAGACAAAATAGAAGATTAAGTTTCGAGGATAAAACTTTCTTTAAGAGGGTGGATTGTAAGACCCCAAACAAAATTTAAATTTGGATAACATGATATTAAGATCTCTTCCAAAAGGATGATAGAAACTTCAAATCATTGTTGAAAGATTGATCATGAAATTTAGGTTTCACACATATTGACTTTCGTGTCGATAATTTTGGAGGTGTTTAAGCTTGAGAATGATTTTGGACTTGGAGGATGAGCCAAGAGGTCCAGGAGTGAAGCCAAAGCCTCAGCAAGCAAAAGACCTTTTCTACCTGTATGTCTTCTACCAATACCACAGAGGCTAGAAGTTGGTTCTCTACCCATAGGATTTCAATCCTACTGGTAAGTTCAAAATAGAAAGTTGTTCTAACTGGTAGGTTGAAGACAGAGAAGGGTTCTACCAGTAGGATAGTAAGGCAACTAGTAGGAGGATAACAATGAACAGTCTTGCCAGTAGGTCGTTTTCCGCTTCCTACTGGTAGGTTACTGTAATTTTGGTAATTGAGACTTCTAAGAAAGGAAATATGCTAAATATTTCGAGGGCCATGATTGGTGGATAGAAAGAAATATTTTCAGCACAAGAGCTCTTATAAATATCCGAGAGTTCCATTCCATCATTTAAGTCATCATTCTTCTCTTTTCTCCTTCCTAGGGTTTTAGATTTTCTTTTCTTCTTTCAAGCTTTCTTCATTGTTTTACTTTACAAGCTTTTGTTCAATTCAAGTATTAAATTCTTACAACACAATTACTCTTGGTTCCTTTCTGCAAATGATTTACATTCATTGCAATTTTGATATATGGTATTTACTTTTCTTGCAATTTCAATTCTTTTCTTTTTTCTTTCATTTACAATGATGCTTTCTTTAATTGCTTCCAATTTCAATTTTGTCATGAGTGAGTATTCATTCGCCAATTTGATCAAATTACGTTGTCTTATCCATGAATGGGGGGTTTTGACTCAAAACTAGGTTGTCTATTGTAGAGTTATTTGGGTTAATCGAATGGTTTAAATTGTGAATGCTATCAAGTTGTATATCTTCTTTCTTACCTATCAATGACTAAGACTTGAGACGGGTAATTCTTGTAATCACTACAATTGAAGCAACTTTCTTTAAACCAATTCAATTGTCTTGAGTATGAATTTGTTATTTATAAATTGGGTGTTAAATGAATATCTACCGCTTAAGTGTGTTTGACCACAATCTCAAGTGAGTTATAGAGTTTGAGTTAGAATGCCTACTCACGATGAAGTGATCTCTACCAATTGACCAGTTTTTTCTTTAGTTGTTATATCTTTAAGTGATCAATTCTTGAACCCAACTCTCAAAATTCAAGGTTTTCATTTTCTTTTAACCATTTCCTTTTGAACCATTCATTTTTCTTAAGGAGATGACCTCAATAATCAACCGAGTTACAAAAATGATACCCCTTCGTACGCTTGGAAATTCCTTGATAATTTAATCAACTCTAAGGAGCAAGCATGTATTTTATATTTTATGAAATTTTCGTGAATCGGCTTCTAACTAGGTCAACATTGAGCTAGAAGTTTGGACAGAAATTTACCGACGTTCGAACACCTCAATAGGGGGTTGGATGCTTGTCTAGAAATTGAAATTGTACAAAACTGAGAGTTGGTGGTGTTCGGATGCCCATAGAACCGTTCAGATGCATAATTAACCCTAAAAAGTGCGGTAATGAATTAGGATTTAGGGTTAAGTGTGTGCGTAAATTAGGTTAAAGTAATGAATTTATGAAGTATTGGGGTTAATGTCTAATTTATCTACTTTGTAGGGTTTCAAGGATAAATACGGAAGGTTAAGAGGGTCAAAGTACGAAGGCTAAATAAAGCAAGGGAGGCAAGTGTAATTCACAAATCAACAAAGTCAATGAAGAAGGCTTCCAAGCATGGAAAACTAGAGATTAAGCACTGTTCGGACGGTGTTGATAGTGTCTGAATGGTGGCTAAATTGCCTTTACCCTCTTCTTCTTCACATTGGTCCATTTGAGCTACGGAATGCCCTGATTGGCCAACTTGGGTGTTTGCCACCCTTGGAGCCCTCCCTGGTACCTGTAAAAGGCTTTATTCAGTTAGTTTTGTGCAGAGGAGCGAGAGTTTAATCTAGTTCAGGGAATGAGAGAAAAGAGGGATGGAAAGAGAAAGAAATACTTTAGAGAGTTTTACAGCCAGAAAGAGAGAAGCCCTACCAAATCATTTCCCAGCTAGAATTTTCTCACTTATACATTTATGTTTATCCTTTCTACTTGGAGGTTCCCTAGCTAGTAAGAGTGATAGTGTTTCAGCTATTCCTTAGGGATAGACTTGTATTTTACTTTCGGTTGCAATAGAATTAACTAATTCTTCTTGGTTGTCTATAGCAATGAAGCGTGAGTAGTCCGTTTATCCTCTTTAATGAAGGGTGAATGCATGTGTAATATTGTTTAAGTTATAAATATGTCGATGTTTTATTTATGCATTAATGTTTAGACCTCCCTTAATTGATGAATGATTATTATTATAATATGTTCATGGTTATGAACACCGATCAAAGCCTATTGTTATATACCATTCTATCTATAAGTTATTACATACTTTATGCATGATTCAATTATGCATGCAATTGGGCTTTATGTAACAGTTGGGAGATTAGTTATAGACGGGTTAAATCTCATCAATGTGAATACTTTTGATTCAATGCATAAACCAAAACTCCATCTTTATTAAATCATCAACATGCGTATCAAATAGCTAGAGTAAACCTTTCGAATGGTTCACCTTCGAGTTTACTAGGGTTATTTGGTTGTTGCATGTTACATAGACCTTCCGGCTAACCTAACCAGTTGTTGTGATATGGTTCAGTAATACATCAAACCCATCAGTTAAATTTCCTGCAAAATTGAAGTTAATTGTTATATGGTGACATTTTCATAAACAAATAGTTTAATGCATGTTGGATCCCCGAACTGAAGAGCATGTTTTATTATTATTACTCAAAGTCTAATTAAGTGTTTATTTAATAATTCTAAACTCACACCACAAGCTTTTCCATTACACTCAACACACACGACAATTTTACCTTTTCCTGTTTTGAATACCAATAGTTAGTTCCTTGTGGGTTTGACCTCGGACTTAAACAGAGAAATATTGCAATTTGACCATTTATACTTGGGTGTATGATTTAAATTAGGTCAGTCAAGATTTTTGGCGCTGTTGTTGGGGAATTACAATGTATCATATGTATATAAATTGTTTGTCTTATTTTAATTATTTATGTTTGTTAAGTCATTACTAGGGTCTGTAAATCAGTCTAGCTCTTCATCTTTATCATCATCATCATCACAAGCATCTTCGGNTCCATTTGAGCTACGGAATGCCCTGATTGGCCAACTTGGGTGTTTGCCACCCTTGGAGCCCTCCCTGGTACCTGTAAAAGGCTTTATTCAGTTAGTTTTGTGCAGAGGAGCGAGAGTTTAATCTAGTTCAGGGAATGAGAGAAAAGAGGGATGGAAAGAGAAAGAAATACTTTAGAGAGTTTTACAGCCAGAAAGAGAGAAGCCCTACCAAATCATTTCCCAGCTAGAATTTTCTCACTTATACATTTATGTTTATCCTTTCTACTTGGAGGTTCCCTAGCTAGTAAGAGTGATAGTGTTTCAGCTATTCCTTAGGGATAGACTTGTATTTTACTTTCGGTTGCAATAGAATTAACTAATTCTTCTTGGTTGTCTATAGCAATGAAGCGTGAGTAGTCCGTTTATCCTCTTTAATGAAGGGTGAATGCATGTGTAATATTGTTTAAGTTATAAATATGTCGATGTTTTATTTATGCATTAATGTTTAGACCTCCCTTAATTGATGAATGATTATTATTATAATATGTTCATGGTTATGAACACCGATCAAAGCCTATTGTTATATACCATTCTATCTATAAGTTATTACATACTTTATGCATGATTCAATTATGCATGCAATTGGGCTTTATGTAACAGTTGGGAGATTAGTTATAGACGGGTTAAATCTCATCAATGTGAATACTTTTGATTCAATGCATAAACCAAAACTCCATCTTTATTAAATCATCAACATGCGTATCAAATAGCTAGAGTAAACCTTTCGAATGGTTCACCTTCGAGTTTACTAGGGTTATTTGGTTGTTGCATGTTACATAGACCTTCCGGCTAACCTAACCAGTTGTTGTGATATGGTTCAGTAATACATCAAACCCATCAGTTAAATTTCCTGCAAAATTGAAGTTAATTGTTATATGGTGACATTTTCATAAACAAATAGTTTAATGCATGTTGGATCCCCGAACTGAAGAGCATGTTTTATTATTATTACTCAAAGTCTAATTAAGTGTTTATTTAATAATTCTAAACTCACACCACAAGCTTTTCCATTACACTCAACACACACGACAATTTTACCTTTTCCTGTTTTGAATACCAATAGTTAGTTCCTTGTGGGTTTGACCTCGGACTTAAACAGAGAAATATTGCAATTTGACCATTTATACTTGGGTGTATGATTTAAATTAGGTCAGTCAAGATTTTTGGCGCTGTTGTTGGGGAATTACAATGTATCATATGTATATAAATTGTTTGTCTTATTTTAATTATTTATGTTTGTTAAGTCATTACTAGGGTCTGTAAATCAGTCTAGCTCTTCATCTTTATCATCATCATCATCACAAGCATCTTCGGACTCTTTTGAGTTAAGCATGACTAATAATAATCAAAGGGAACAAGAGGTAGTTCAGAATGTCAGACCTTTAAGAGACTATTTGCATCCCACATGCACTAGTGTCCCTTCATGTTTTATTTTTCCCACAAATGCTCCAAATTTTAATATCAAAGTAGGGACAATACAGCTTTTACTGCAATTTCATGGTCTTGAGTCTGAAAACCCTTATTGCATATGAAAGAATTTGAGGAAGTATGTGGTGCATTGCAAGATAATTCTAAAATAACCCAATTGAAACTTTTTCTTTTCTCTTTGAATGATAAATCTAAACAGTGACTAAATTATTTGAAAGCTCAATCTATCCCTAGTTGGCAAGTTTTGCAAACTGAATTTTTCAAAAAGTTCTTTCTTGTACATTGCACTAATGCATTAAAATATCAAATCATGAACTTTTCTACGAAAGAAGGAGAAATTTTTTATCAATGTTGGGAGAGATTTAAGGATCTTCTCCAAGATTGCTCACCTCATGCATTTGAGAGTTGGACCTTAGTTGGTTTCTTTTATGATGTCCTCCCATCCGTAATGCGTTAGTTTTTTAAAATGATGGCCTCGGGAGAATTCATGAGTAAGAATCTCGATGAGGCATTTGAGTTTTTTGATACCATTTCTGAGAGTCGGCCTCCCCAAATATTGTTGAAACCAAGTCATCTTCATCCCAAGGAGGGGAATATGAGTTAAAAGAGGATGATGACCTAAGGGTTAGAATGACTACTTTGTTTTGAAAGCTTAATCCTTTAAAGATGAAAAAAAATCAAGGAAATTTCTGTTGTGTCACCCACTGATCAGGTTTGTGGAATCTATACTTTTTCAGGACATCCCACGGGGGATTGTCCCATCAATCCAACATTCAAAGAGGTCTTGATGGAACAAACAAATGTCATTTCAAATTTTAGCAAGCCTTATTCAAATCTATACTCTGAAACCTATAATCCAGGGTGGCAGAATCATCCAAATTTCAGTTGAAAAAAATCACAGCTTGTGAGTTAGCCACCAGGTCCACCTTCACCACAACCCCAGACTCAGTAGTTATACCACCCTTATCAACCCCCACATAAGAGAAGTTTAGAAGACACCATGAATTAGTTCATTCAAATTCAAATGAGTTTTAATACTTAGTATACCATGCATTCAATGATTTCAAGGGTCAAACTTCACAAAATATTGAGGATATCAATAGTCATCTAGCCAAGTTGACTCAAGAAAAATTCTCATCTCAACCTAAACCTCTGCAAGGTCAAACCTAGGCTAATATTGTGTCTTCTGAACCTTCTCTAGGTCAGGTTTAAGAAATTACCACATTGAGAAGTGGAAAGGTGATTGACAAAACCATTAAAGTCAAGGTCCTAGAGCCCATAGCTGAGTCAAATCCCTATTAATGAATCAATTGAGGTTGAACCTTTGATTGAAAAGGAAATAGAGTTCTCAAATGAAAAATAAAAATCAAGTCCTGTTCCATTACCTTTTCCTCAAAGAGTCAAGAAACCTCAACCATTAAACAATATTGAAAATTTTAAGTTATTTAAGCAATTAAGATTAACATCCCCCTATTGGATACAATCAAACAAGTTCCATCTTATGCTAAGTTTTTTAAAGACCTTTGCATAGTAAAGAGAAGGATCAATATACAGAAAAAATTTATTTTTGACTGAACAAACTAGTGCTATCATTCAGCACAAGGCCCCTCTCAAGTACAATGATCTTGGGAGTTCTATAGTTTCATGCATAATCGAGAATTTTAGGATTAAGAAAGCCCTGCTTGATCTTTGAGCCAGTGTTAATTTGCTTCAATATTTTGTCTACGAGCAGTTAAGATTGGGTGAATTAAAACTCACTAATGTTACATTGCAGTTGGCAAACCATTCTGTAAAAATTCCAAGAGGAGTTATAAAGGATGTACTTGTTTAAGTTGATAAGTTTTATTTTATAGTGGATTTTATTGTCTTGGATACACAGCCAGTCTTGTATGTCTCTACACAAATTTTTATCATCTTAGGCCAACCATTCCTTACTACATCAAATGCACTGATCAATTGTATATGACATTGGAATTGAATGTGTTTGATATTGCTAAGCAGCCCAGAGAAGAAGAAGAATTGCATGCAGTAAATTGCATTGAGTCATTAACTCAAAATTTGTTTGAAAGTGCCTATACAAAGAAAGAGTCACATGCATTATTAGAATATGTAGATAATGTTGTGTCTGTAGATATATTTGTTATCAAAACATGAATTCCAAAATTTGAAGAGTTATCGCCTTCTGGAACTAATTCTGTTGAGTCTAGTGTTGTAGTCTCCAAACCAGGGTTGAAACCTCTTCTAGTTGACTTGAAATATGTCTTCTTGGGGAAGGATAAAACTAATCAAGTGATAATATCTTCAAAATTATCAGAAGTCCAAGAAAAACAATTGATAGGAGTTATAAAAAATCATCAAAGTGCAATCGGTTGGACGATAACTGATATAAAGTGAATAAGTTCTCTTCTCTGTACTCATTGTATATGCTTGGAAGAAGGCTCTAAACTATCCTGACAACCACAAAGAAGATTAAACCCACACTTGAAAGAAATAGTTCGGGCTGAAGTGCTTAAACTATTAGACGCTGATATTATATATCTTATATCTGATAGTAAATGGGTCAGCTCTACATAGGTAGTACCTAAAAATTCTGGTGTTACAGTAGTGAGAAACCAAGAAAATGAATTGGTTCCTATGCGTATAGTCACTAGTTGGCGAATGTATATTGACTATCAAAAATTGAATTCTCTCACCAGAAAAGATTATTTTCCCATGCCATTCTTGGACCAAGTTTTTGAAAGAATAGTCATACATGCATATTATTATTTTGTTTTTTGGATGGGTATCCCAGCTATAACCAAATTGAAATAGCAAAAGATGACCAAGTGAAAACTACATTTACATGTCCTTTTGGCACTTTTGCTTATAAAATAATGTCATTTAGATTGTGTACTGCTCCAGCCACTTTTCAACATTTTTAGTGACATCGTGGAGTGAATTTTGGAAGTTTTTATGGATGATTTTTATGTATATGGTAATTCATTTGAATTGTGCTTAGAAAATCTTGAAAAATTCCTTACTCAATGTGAGGAAACAAATCTTGTTTTGAGCATTGTTCTAGGACATGTAGTTTCTGTTGAGGGAATTGAAGTTGACAAGTCAAAGATTAATTTAATAGCCAATCTCCCTCCACCTAAGACTGTAAAAGATGTTCGATCTTTTCTATGTCATGCAGGATTTTATAGAATATTCATTAAAGATTTTACTTTGATATCTAGACCTATGTATAATCTTCTACGTCATGATGTAACATTTGATTGGAATGATACATGTCAATCAACATTTGATACACACAAAAGCATGTTTATTTCTGCAACAATTATGCAAGTTCTTGATTGTTCATTACTGTTTGAATTAATATGTGATGCTAGTGGCTATGTGGTAGGACCTGTTTTAGGTCAGAGGAAAGATAAAAAACTCTGTGATTTACTATGCAAGCAAAACTCTAAATGATGCGCAGATGAATTATTCTACCACAAAAAAGAATTGTTTGTTGTAGTATTTGCTTTAGATAAATTTCAATCATATTTAGTCGGATCCTCAATTATTGTGTTTACTGATCCTGCAGCCTTGAAATATCTACTTACGAAAAAAAATGTTAAACCACGTCTCCAATGACAGATACTGTTGCTTCAAGTATGACGCCCCAAAAACCAAGGGTCCTTTGTCAACCCGTTGATCACCCATTAACCCGCAGAATACTAGTGGTGTGACACCCCAAAATCCGAGGGTCCGTTGATCACCCATCAGCCCATGGAATACCTATAGATAGCGTGTAACTCAATATCACACCGTTGTGTCTCATTTTCCGGGATCCATAATTTAACAAAATTCGGGCAGAGTCTCATTTGTACGAGGAACTCTACCCAAAAACACAACCTGTGCATTATATAATTACAAGATCCATCCGAGGTCCAATATTCAACATTGACCACACCGGGTCCATTTATCCATACTTATATAATAACATGCAAGGTTACATTAAAAATAGTCTATATAAATTCGATTACAATTCTTTTACATAAATTTACATGCCAAAAACTAAGCTTTCGTAATGATTTTACAAAATCTCAAAACAAAGCCACATCTCGGCTTTTCTTCCCCCTTGATGGCTCGAATGGGATCCGTTCACTGGCATATAACCCGTACCTGAAATGTTTTTCCGTATAGTGTGAGCCACGCTCAATACAGTATCTCCTACAGAGTCTACTCCCCACCTAGATGCATATGGAATGTACACATGCAACAATCAATAACATTTATCCATTTCAAACAAGAATATATGATTCAAGGTTGAAATTCTACCATGTCATGCCATGATATGAGATGACACTCACTCGTACATTTTAACCCGAGCCCTCACTAGCTCCCACAACACAATGCAATGCATGTGTGTAAAACATTCATCATTGATGAAATATATCCAATGCTTGTTTGAAATAAAAAGAATGTGTTTATAAAAACCAATTCATTTTTGGATGTTTCCCATCAAATGAATCATTTATATAACCAAAACCATGTGTCTTTATTTGGGTAGTAGACTGTTGGTGTTGCACCACCAGCTCCGCACACCGATACACTTTTTTGGACTTGCACCGTAGGAAGTGTATAAACTAGTAGCCGGGCCTTGCACCTGAGGGGGGATCTATCCCTTCTTGCTATACCCGACACAAGTTTTCCATGTATGCAACCGTGCGACTCCGTTGAACCTTGGTCCAATGGTACCGAGCCCACTTATCAATCACCAAATGTGGTGTTTGATTAAACCATGCACACACACACCCCCACACTCATGCATAAAGCCCATGAATGTGATGCCTCTATACATATGCAATGACATGAACCATTGCACTACCAATGTCATGTTCCACATGTAATGAGTGTCATATGGATCAATTTAACCATACATTTCAACATAACCCATCATCCACCAAGTATGATGTTTGATTAACCATGCACACACACCCACACCTATGCCTCATGCCCATTAATGTGATGCCTCCCTGCATATACAATGTAAAGTATCACTACAACATTATTCACATGTTCAATATGTAATGAATGTCATATGAACAAACTCAACAAAAATCAACATGTTCGTGGTAAATTATATTACGAGCATATAAATACTATAATTTATCACAATGTCAATATATCACAAGCATGTATATATCAACATTTCATAACAAGCATGTTATTGCACAATTTATGTCCAAAACACACTTTACTCACAAGAGCACACTCTAAACACATAGCATGCCCACACAATACCAAATTTCAAGAAGTTTCACAAGGAACTTCCACATATCAAATTCAAGGTAGAACTTGAATTAAACCATTTCTACACCCATTTCTTCATGTCCATTATAATAGACAAGTTCTCATCCAACACAATATCTAAGCATGATATACATAGTCCATGAAAAACATACTTAATTTTCACCTAGGCATTTAATCAAACACCTTCAAGGCACCATTCATGTAAACACATAATACACTCAAATTTATCATATAACTCAAAAAAAAAAAACAGAATAAATAATTTCCACATGCCCAATTATCAAAACTTCCAAGAAATCACAAACTAGTAATTTCTAACTACCAATTCACACTAGAATTGAGCCTACCCAATTTCATTAAACCAACTATAATAGGAAAATGTTTAAAATACCCAAAATAGTCCATATAAACACTATGGACACCTTAGGTTAGAAATAAATCAAAGTAGGAGGGAACCTTACCTCTTGAAGCGTAAAACACCCGAAGGAAGCTTTAAGAACACGATTCAAGCCCAAACCTTTGATTTCTCCAAAATTTCATCTTTGGATCCTCGGTGAAATTAGCTCTTTTTGGTATGTAGGCATAGCCCTCGTCGAGGAGATCGACTTTGATTCTTAGCCCGAAGAATTCTGACCGGCGGAACTCCTTGAATCGTAGAGACAAAGTTGGATTTTTCTCTTTTTTTTTTCTCTTTCTCTACAACGTCTGAAACCAGTAGAGAACCCAGCTGAATAAATGAGGAAAATCAGATATTTTTCCCTATTTATAATTTTCAAGACTTGGCCCTTGTTGCGCCAAGTGTCCCCCACTTACTCGGGTCCGTTTTCGCTTTGAAACGATTTATTTGATCCTAGTTTAAGTTCAATTTGATTTTATTTGAAATTTTATTCAATTATACATAAATTTTATATTTGGGGACCTTTGTGAGGTCATCCGTCACCCAACCGCCTCAAACGAAGTGCAAAATTTGACTATCTTGAAATTCGATAAAAATTGTCTGGGTAACTAGATTTCGTGATACGAATCCAACGACGAAGTTCGTTGTGTCTTACAAGCTCTATAGAACACGTATTTTAATTCCACATTATTAGTGGCAAATAACCATTTTGCCCTTTTGGAAAAATTTCAAATTTTCTCGAGTTTTGCAAGTGGATACCGTATAACTTGATATCACGCCATTATGCCCCATTTATCGAGATCCATAATTTAAGAAAATTCGAACAGAGTCTCCTTTATACGAAGAGCTCTACCCAAAATACAATTTTTGCAAACATATAACATTGACCACACTGGGTCCATTTATCCATACGCAAATAACAACATGCAATGTTACATTAAAAATAGTCCATACGAATTCGATTACAATTCTTTTACATACATTGCATGCCCAAAAACTAACTTAGCGAATGTTTTACAAAATCATAGTTTTTGACAATAGTTTTACAAAACATGAATTAAAAGCTACAAGTCAGCTTTTTTTCATCCTTGAGGCCCCAATACGAGCCATCCATCGGTGTATAACCTGTGTCTAAAATATTTTTCTATAAAGGGTGAGTCACGCTCAATAGGGTATCTCCTAATGAGGCCACTTCCCAACCTAAGTGCAAATGAAATGTCCACATGCAACATTCAACAAGCCACAATAATTCCAATCAAGAATATGCAATTAAATGTTGCAATTCACCATATCGTGCCATGAAATGATATGAGACTCATTCATGCACTTCAACCCGAGCCCTCCCCGACTCCCACATCACAATGCAATGCCAATGTATATAAATCCACCATTTATGTTGCACCACAAATGATCATTACAAATCTCAGGTCTTTCTTAGGGTGGATATTCATGGATTTACACCAAGGGTCACCCAATCCACACAGAATTCATTGGCTTCCACGTACACCTACACACTTTATGGGCTGAACCAAGGGAGTGCGTATCCCAATCACTGTATCTTGCACCCAAGGGAATTTTCTAGCCATTCTTGCTAACCCCAACCCTATTTTAAATGCAAACCATGTGACTCAGTCGAACGTTGGCCAGACTATCTCGAGCCTATGAATCATTCACCAATAATGGTGTTTGATCAACTATACACACACACCCACACTCATGCCTCATGCCCGTGAATGTGTTCCCTCCGTGCAAATGTAATGTAATGTGTAATTAAAACGACAATGTCATGTCCAATATGTACGAGTAACATATGAACCATTTAACCACATATCTATATATTCTATGACAATTTATATCAAAAGCATATAATTACCATAATTCATCACAATGTCAATATATCAACATATCAACAACAATGCCCAAACATGTTATCACATAATCTCATGCAATTAACACTCTTTATTTCACATAGGCATTTTATCAAACACCTTTAAGGCGTCAAATCATGTAATCACATAAAATGCCCAAATTCATGACATAACTCAAAAAAAAATTTTGATTAAGTGATTTCCACTTACCCACTTATCAAAACTTTCAAGAAATTGCAAACTAGCAATTTCTATTTACCAATACATACTAGAATTGAATTCACCAATTTCCATTAAATCAACAACCATTGCCAAGTGTTAAAATACACATAACAGCCTACGAATTCCATATATTCATCGTAGGTTGGAAATAAACCTAGTTAGGATGAAAACCCTACCTCTCGAAGCCTAAAATAATCGTAGAAAGCTCCAAGAATACAACCTAAGCTCTAATCCAAGCTTTTCCTAAAATCTAGTTTTTGAAACTTTGGTGAATCCTTCCTTTTTGGTATGTAGGCGTAGCCCTTGTCGCGTAGATTGACTTTAATACATGGCCCGAAGAATTTCGACCGGCGAAACTCTGTAGATCTGAGAAAGAAGTCTTGAAATTTCTCTTTTTCCTCTCTTTCTCTTCCAATGTTAGACCCACTGGAATTCAGCAGAGATTTGGGTGGAGAAATCAGATTTTTTGTTCCTATTTTTACACTTTAACGCTTGGTCCACGTCGCACTACACGTTCCCTATTTTCGGGTCCGTTTTTGTCCCAAAACGATTAAATTTTGTCCCAGTTTAAGTTCAAAATATTTTTATATGAACTTTCTTTAAATTACAATAAAATTTTAGAAATTTTATTTTGTGGGCGTTTTTTGAGGTCACCCAACACCCGTTGCCTCGAAAAACACAAAAAATACCACTATCTCAGAATTTGACAAAAATTATATGGATAACTAGATTTCATGAGACGAATTCAACGATGAGGTCCATTTTGTCATATAAGGTCTAGAAAAATACAAGTTTTCAACTAGCATTATAGTAACAAATTATCATTTTGCCCTTTTTCATAAAAAGTTCAAATTTTTCTGGGTTTTACATTCTTCCCCCTTAAATGAATTTTGTCCTCGAAATTCACACACTCGTGCACACTTAATCGCATGCATATGCAAGAAGTAATACAATACTCATGGTTACAAAAATGTACCTCCATCCTCGAACAAGAATGGATAACTAGTATGTAAAGTGTCCTCACAATCCCATGTCGCCTCCTCCACACCACGGTGCTACCATAGCACCTTCACCAGCCTCACGGTCTTGCCTCTTAAAACCTACTCCCATCTATCCATGATATGCATTGGTCTCTCCTTGAAGGTCCCATCCGCATCAACAATCAACTGACCCCAATCCACCACATGTGTCGGATCTAGAGTGTACTTTTGGAGCATCGAGACATGGAACACTGCATGCACACCTGATGAATTTTACGATAACGCCAAACGATAAACAACTGTACCAACCCTTTCGAGTACCTCAAAGGGCCCGATATACCTCGACGATAGCTTTCCCCACTTACCGAACCTAATCACTCCTCTTTTAGGCATCACCTTCAGGAAGACATGATCTCCCACCTCAAACTCCAAAGGTCGCCACTGTCTGTCGCTATAGCTCTTCTATAGGCTCTGAGCCATGAGAAGATGCTTCTATATTAAGTCCACCTTCTATAAGGTGTCTCTAACCAAAACTAGACCTGTAGAGGGTCTCTCTCTAACCTTTGTCCAACAAATTAGAGAACGACATGGCCTCCTATAAAGTGCCTCATAGGGTGCCATCTATATGCTCGTCTGACAACTGTTGTAGTGGGACAACTCCATTAAGGGTAAATGCTCTTCCCAACTACCCTTGAGATCTAGGACGCATGTCTGTAGCATGTCCTCTACTTTTTGGATCGTCCTCTCTGACTAACCATCCGTTAGGGGATGAAATGTTGTGCTCATCATCAATTGTGTTCCCATGGCCCGCTGAAACTTGGAATCCCGATCTGATACTATAGATACAGGCACCCTATGTAACTGAACTATTTGTTGTATATACAACCTGCAGAATTCCTACAGCGTGAAGGTCGTCCACACAGCCAAAAAATGTGTTGACTTTGTAAGCCGGTGCACTACCACCCACATCACATCATGCCCTCACGATGTCTGTGGTAAGTGAGTCACAAAATCAATCATGACGTGCTCCCACTTCCACTTAGCCACCTCTAAAGGTTAGAGCAACCTTGCTGGTCTCTAGTGCTCAGCCTTGACTTATTGACACGTGAGACATCGACTAATGAAATCTCTGATGTGCCTCTTCATCCTGCTCGAATAATACTGGCGACGAAGATCATGATATATCTTTGTGCCTCCTGGATGCACAACAAAATAGGAGCAATGGAACTCCCTGAGAATCTCCTGTCTCAGATCTGTTGACTAGGGAACCGCTATCCTTCCCCTAAACTGAATACCACCATATATGTGAATGGACCAGCCCCCGTCACCTGTACCGAACCGTACCTAGTCTCTGATAGACAATATCTCTGTGTCCTACAACTGGGACTCGATTACTCTATTTAGTAGGGAAGACGTAGCCACTAAACTCCCCAAAGTTCCCTAAGCTTGACTCCTGTAGTGTAACCTGAACTACCCCATAGTCTCGAGTATCTACCACTCTTGGGGAGCCACACTAGCCAAAACTCCCTTTGACTCCCGATTGAGTGAATTAGCCGCTACATTTGCTTTACGGGGATGGTATTGCAAAGTGAAGTCATAGTCCACTAAATACTCTGTCCACCTACGTTGCCTCATGTTGAGGTCCCGCTGTGTGAAGATGTACTTCAGACCCTTATGGTCCGAAAACACCTTGAATTGTTCACTATATAAATAGTGGCGCCAAGCCTTCAAGTCAAAAACAATGGCCACTAACTCCATATCATGCATAGGGTAATTATGTTTGTGGTTCTTTAACTACCGAGAACCATAAGCTTCCATTCTCCCAGACTGCATCAAGACACAACCAAGTCCATCCTTGGAGGCATCACAATAGACTGTGTACCTCTATCCCCTCTCTGGAACTATCAAAATAGGAGCTAAAGTAAACCTCCCCTTCAACTCTTGGAATGCCCTCTCACACGAGTCATCCCACTAAAACTTGACCTCCTTCTAGGTCAATCTCGTCATAAGTGTAGCTAGTCAGGAGAAGTCCTCAATGAACCTCCTATAATACCCTGCTAATACCAAAAAACTACGTATCTCGAAGACTGGCTTTGGTCTCTCCTAACTCATAACTACCTTAACTTTCTCCGGGTCAACTGACACACCCAAAGCTGACATTATATGTCCCAAAATTTCACCTCCGTAAGCCAAAATTCACACTTGCTGAACTTGGCGTACAACTGATGGTCTCTCAAGGTCCGGAGAACAACCCTTAAGTGACTCTCATGCTCATTCTCAAACTTGGAGTAGATCAAAATGTCATCAACAAAGACCACAACAAACTGATCTAAGTAGGGTAGGAACACCCTATACATGAGATCCATGAATGCCACTAGGGCATTCGTCAATCCGAAAGGCATGACGGTAAACTCGAAATGCCCATACCACGTCCTAAATGCTGTCTTAGGGATGTCTGTCTCCCTAACCCTCAACTGATGGTAACCTATGCGTAGATCTATCTTGAAGTAGAGCTATGAATCTATGAGTTGATCAAATAAATCATTAATTTTCAGCAAAGGCTATCTATTTTTGATAGTAACCCTATTTAACTGCCAATAATCTATACGTAGTTGAAGAGTCTTATCTTTCTTCTTGGCAAACAATACCGGAGTGCCTCAAGGTGAAGTGCTTGATCTAATAAATTCCTTGTCCAACAATTCTTGCAATTGGACCTTGAGTTCTTGCAACTCAGCTGGCGAAATTCTATGCGAAGTCATAGAAATGGGCGATGTACCAGGGTGTAACTCAATAGTGAAGTCTACAACCCTATTTGGAGGCAATCCCTGTAGTTTGTCTGGAAAAATCTCCTCATACTCACACACCACCCGAGGTAGACCAAACTCTCGTCTTGCCTCTTCCTCCAGGGTAAGGCTCGCAAGCCAACCCATCAATTGCCCATGCCAACGGGAATCAAACAAGGCTTGGGGTAAAGTATCATGCTTTTTCACTTGGAACTTAAAACAAACACTCTCCAGTGTGTAGGCAAATACCCTCTTACGATCACAATCAATGACGACTAGGTGTGCCGTCAACAAGTTCATCCTAAGGATGACATCAAACTCCGACATGTCCATGATCCTATGGTCTACAATGAGTAGAATCCCTGAGACCTCTAGCTCACAACCTCGACATATTTGATCAATACTCACTCTACCTCCTAGGGGAGAACTCACATGAAATGGCTCTTCCAATGTTCTAACATCTAAGCCCAAATCCCTCACACAAGTCAAATAATAATAGGGCACTAACTTAGTATCTCAAAGTAGGGATCAAAGTTGAACATTTGAGATTTCTCTCATTGTTTCACTAGTAGAGCGTGTGCCACCACTAGTAGACATTTACACCCTGAACCATCCCATTCATTCTCTTTCCGAACCCAAAGGTGATGTTCTCTAACTCTAGTGTATCTTTTTCCATATACATTTCACCATGCATATAATTTACATAACACATAGCACATAACATGTAGCATTTACAACACTTAACATGAAATGCACAATGAATGCAATGGTCTAGACCCATGCCCCATCAAGCCCTAGGTGCTCTGATACCAAGCTGGGACGCCCCAAAAATTGAGGGTCCTTTGTCAACCTATTGATCACCCATCAACCCGTGAAACACTCGTGGATACCGTGTAACTCGATATCACACCGTTATGCCCTATTTACTGGGATCCATTATTTAACAAAATTCAGGAAAAGTCTCATTTGTACGGAGAGCTCTATCCAAAACACAACTTGTGCAAACATACAACATTGACCACACCGGGTCCATTTATCCATACTCATATAACAACATGCAATATTACATTAAAAATAGTCCATATGAATTTGATTACAATTCTTTTACATGCATTACATGCCCAAAAACTAACTTAGTGAATGTTTTACAAAAGCATAGTTTTTGACAATAATTTTACAAAACGTGAATTAAAAGCCACAAGTTGGCTTTTCTTCATTCTTGAGGCCCCAAATATGAGCTGTACATTGGTGTATAACTTGTACCTGAAATATTTTCCCATAAAGGGTGAGTCACGCTCAATAGGCTATCTCCTAAAGGGGCCACTCCCCAACCTAAGTGCATATAAAATGTCCACATGCAACATTCAATAAGCTACAATAATCCCAATTAAGAATATGCAATTAAATGTTAGAATTCACCACGACATTCCACAAAATGATATGAGACTCACTCATGCACTTTAACCCAAGCCCTCTCCGACTCCCACGACACAATGTAATGCCAATGTGTATAAATTTGTCATTTATGTTGCACATCAAATGACCATTATCAATCTCAGGTCTTTCTTGGGGTGGGTATTCATGGACATACACCAAGGGTCACCCAACCCACACGGAATTCCTGGGCTTCCACCCACATACACTCACACATTTTATGGGCTGAACCAAAAGAGTGTGTATCCCAATCATCAGGTCTTGCAGCCGAGGGAATTTTCTAGCCATTTTGCTAACCCCGACCCTATTTTCAATGCAAACCATGTGACTCAGTCGAACCTCAACCCAACTATCCTGAGCCCACGAATCATTCGCCAATAACGGTGTTTGATCAACTATGCACACACACCTACACTCTTGCCTCATGCCCATGAATGTATTGCCTTCGTGCAAATGTAATGCAATGTGTAATTGCAACACCAATGTCATGTCCAATATACGAGTGTCATATGAACCATAACCACATATCTACATATTCCATGACAATTTATTTCAAAAGCATATAATTACCGTAATTCATCATAATGTCAATATATCAACATATCGACAACAATGTCCAAACATGTTATTACATAATCTCGTGCAATTAACAGACTTTATTTCACATAACAATTTTATCAAACACCTTCAAGGCACCAAATCATGTAATCACATTAAAATGCTCAAATTCATCACATAACTCAAAAAAAATCAGATTAAGTGATTTTCACTTACCCAATTATCAAAACTTTCAAGAAATCACGAACTAGCAATTTCTAATTACCAATACATACTAGAATTTAATCCACCCATTTCCATTAAATCAACTACCATTTGCAAGTGTTAAAATACACATAACAACCCACCCATTTCATATATTCATCCTAGATTGGAAATAAACCTACTTAGGATGAAAACCCTACCTCTTAAATCATAAAACAATAGTAGAAAGCTCCAAGAACACAACCCAAGCTCTAATCCAATCTTTTTCCAAAATATTATTTTTGAAACTTCGATGAAATCCTTCCTTTTTGGTATGTATGCATAGCCCTCGTCGCGTAGATCGACTTTAATACTTGGCCCGAAGAATTTCGACCGGCCGAACTCCATAGATCAGAGAAAGAAGTCTTGAAATTTCTCTTTTTTCTCTCTTCCTCTTCCAATGTTAAACCCACTAGAATTCAGCAAAGATTTGTGTGGAGAAATCAGATTTTTTGTTCCCATTTATACACTTTAATGCTTGGTCCAAGTTGCGCCACACATTCCCTATTCTTGGGTTTGTTTTCACTCCGAAACGATTAAATTTTGTCCTAGTTTAAGTTCAAGATATTTTTATATAAAATTTATTTAAATTATAATAAAATTTTTGAATTTTTATTTTTTGGACTTTTTTGGGGTCACCCAACACCCGTCGTCTCGAAAAACGTAAAAAACCTGACTATCTCAAAATTTGAAGAAAAAATTATCTGGTTAACTAGATTCACAAGAGGAATCCAATGGTGAGATCCATTTCGTCATCCGAGGTCTAGAAAAATACGAATGTTTAACCCACACTATAGTGACAAATTATTGTTTTGCCCTTTTTCATAAAAAATTCAAATTTTCCCAGTTTTTACATCAGGAACGCAATCTTATAATCAAAGATAAGAATTGAGTTGAAAATGTGGTAGTTAATCATCTATCAAGGTTGAATTGTGATACAAAAGAAGAATTAATACCAATTAAAAAAAAAAATCTTGATGAGCAATTGTTTGCAATAATAGAAGTACCATGATATTAGAAATGATAGCAGACCGAGGAAAAATGGGTATTCGTCCAAACCTACCCCATTTGGACCTGAGATGGATCATACGTATTGGACAGTAGACATATATGGAGATACCTGTATAAACCCATACGAGAATGAAGGCGGGGATGGACTGACACTTACCTGTATAAACCCATATTATGTTAAAGTTGATTTTTACATGTAGTTGACCACAAGCAATGGAAGGAGAAATGAGAAATAATGTTGCAACTCCTGAAACTTCTGGAACATCAAATGAAAGCAACCAACCAACTTCCAATCTCTATTGATGAAGATCAATCTACCAACTCAACTCCAATGACTCTTGGTGAAATAGATAGGCATAGATCAATTGTGTGGAATCATTTCAAGAGAAAAATAGTTGATGGTAAGTTAAAGGCTGAGTTAAGAAATTGCTTGTTGGTGGTGCTAAAAATGGAACTAGCCACTTACATGAACATCTTAAAAGTTTTCCTAGGAAGAAATATAAAAATTTAAAGCAATGTTTATTGGTATCAAACCAATCAAAGAAGAATACTGAGAAAACCATGGAGAATTGACAATTTATTCAAGAGGCGGGGATGAGGGATTTTGCTAATATGATTATATTCCAGGAATATTCTCTTAGTATGGTTGAGCATCATGGGTTTCAAAAATATTGTCACACTCTTCAAACAATGTTCAAAATGATATCCCAGAACACTCTTAGAAATAATATCCTTCAAATTTTAAAAATTGAAAAAGAGAAGACAATGAAGTTGTTGGAAAAAACAAGAAGTAGAGTTGCTATCACTACGGACATGTGGTCCTCAAGAAATCAAAGTAAGGGATACATGGAAATCACCACACACTTGATTGACAATTCTTGGACCTCGCAAAGTCAAATTATAAGGTACTAATGATTTTTTATTAACATGTGTTTATTTACTTTAAATATCTAATGATCTTTCATTAACATGTGTTATTTTTTTTATGAAGTATGGAGGTTTGTGACTTGATCCGAAATGTGTACACCCAAGTGCAAGAAGTCAAGTTGTAGTAAGAATCCGGTTAAGTCCAGAGTCGAATCCACAAGGAACTAATGTTGATGTTTTGAAGTAAATAGTGACAGAGACTAAAGTGACTAGAACCCTTGAGATTTGAGGTTATAATGTTCATGGATTTTCCTGGATAGAATATAAGATTCTTTCCAAGGGGATTTTCTAGACAAAATATAATATTATCTCAAATGTAAAATTCAACCTTTAGCTCGAGGATCTAGACATGTAGTCAATCATCTGGTTGTTATACTTGTGCCTGGGAACTCAATTAACCTTGTGTTAACATAAAGTTAATTGGAGGATAAAAATGAATTATGAGAATTAAGAGCGTGGTTCCGATGTCTTTGTAGAGACTTACAAGAATGTTTGTGCCAAGACTCAACCTGTCTATAAACAAGCAAGTATTTCTACAAGACATCCGACCACTATACTAGTATTTCATTCTTATTTAAAGCACAATAATGGTGAAGAATGAAAGGCAATCATGAAAATCTAGTTGAATTACTTGCAAAGGACCAATTAGCTTTCCTATGCCAAGAGTCATCTATGTCATAGAAAGGACTCGTGGTTGTGCAAAGTACCTTAGCTTAACTTGATGCATTCAATTATTCAATAAGCAATTGAAAGATAAAGCATTAAGCATAAACAAAATGCACAAATATAACTTTCGAATGATTTATGCGTGTCCATCACCTCTTAATAAAGAGTGAATGAGAAACTACTCACTCTTCATGATTTTGAGAAAGTTATAAAAGTGAGTGATTCTCATCCCTCCAGGTAGAGGACTTACAAGGTAAAACACACTACACAATAAGCCTATAATCGATGAAGAATGAGTGAATCACTTTCCACCCTTCACGGCTTTGGTAAAGCTTAGAAAAATGGAAGAGTTTCACTCCTCTAAGGGAAGAAGGAAGCTCAAAAAATGGAAGCAAATGAAACTAATAATGAAAGTAGAAGAAAACTAGTCACTTTCAGAGGGTTTCCTCCTCAACCAAAAGATGATCTATCTCCCCCTATCTCTCTCTATGTATGTCTATCTATTTCTAAGTCTAAATAAGTGTAAGTCTAAGTGCGAGTGTCCATGCCTCCTTGAAGCTCCCACAATGAAAGTATTTATAGGGAAGGAGTAAGGGTAAAAAAGGGTTAAGGAGTAATTCAAAGTCCTCAAAATCCAAGTGAATGCCCCAAGGTCCATATAGAAAATCAACCACTCTGCATTCTATCTGGGGAGTACGTTTGAATGTTAGTTGGCTTTCGAACGTTGACTCCTGTCTTCCTTGATGGGCATTCGAACGCTGGCGAGAGTTTGAATGTCCTATTCAAGTGGCCTTTGTCTTCCATAGTGAAAAGTTGCTACACACCATATATAATCACTCTAGCACTCTTGCAGGGGGTCCTCAAATAATTCAAGCCAACATTCGAATGTGGATTGGCGTTCGAACTTTGGCTAGAGTTTGAATGTCCTATTCAAGTGGCCTTTCTATTCCACAGTGAAGAGTTGCTAAACAACATGTACCATCACTCTAGCACTCTTGCAAGGAGTCCTCAAATAATTCAAGCCAACATTCAATTGTGGATTGGCGCTCGAACGTGGTACTCAAGTATCTATTTGTTCTTCTTCTTAGCGAATAGCTACAAAATGGCATGTACCATCAAACGTGTATTGGCAGTCGAACGTTGATGCCTTGCTTCAAACTTCTCCACCTCTCTTCCAGAACATGTGAGTGTTGCTTGAAAGTTTGGTATTCATTGACTTTATGCTTTGGTACAACTTTTTCCTGAAATGTCATCATTAAAACTACATCAAAGCATAAATAGTCTTGCAAAACCATAGTAAGATGTTAATTTTAACTATTCATCACACCCCCACCTAAATATTGCTAGTCTCTAGTAATACAACAACAATTGAATGAAAAATTATTTACAATGCCATTTTTGTAGGTCATCCAGTTGCATTTAGCATATGTAACAAGCTATTAAACCATTAGGTTTCCCCTAGCAGATGAGTGTTGTCTCATGAAGGTTTTCAATGAAGCTACCCATAAACTTCAGTCAAATGGATGTGTGTATATGAGATTGTCTATCAGAGTGAGTTAGCACCTTGGTCGTTGAGACACCAAACCCTCAATTTTGACTTATTTCCCAAGCACTTCTCTTTCTTAGATACGTACTCTATGCAAAAATAAATATTTGTTACATTCGTATTTAAAATTCCCTATGTAGTAGGAATAATCATTCTAGCAACAGGAATTGTTATATAACAAACACTCCTCTTTACAACCTTCCATGGATAGCTTTGGTTATACAAAACTCTCTTAGAATGCTCGCAACAAAAATTCCCTCCAATTATAGTGACTTTTCTCTCAAAGGGCATGTGATCAGAAGAAGGCTAATTATAAATTCACATGCACAATTAGTACAGGAGTGAAATATAAGAAAATAGACTAATCATGTTTGGCATAATCTTGATACAAATAAAGTAATACTATTTAACATAACCCAACACTTTTGATTGACGACCTACACATGCATCAAACTTGAGATCAGTTAGGGCCTTTTATAGGTTGTAATGTGGTCAGGGGTCAATGGTTTAAGAAACAACGTCAATTGTATTCAAATGCTATCCTTTCCTTGTGTAATGTAGAACACCTTTTTCCAGCTTTTCAAAACTTCACCTACATGGTATTTCTTTCTTTAATTCTTTTTCTCATTTTTCAATTTCTTGGCCATTTTCTGTTTTCCTTTCTCTTTCTTTTTTAGTTGTTTCCATAGACTTTTCTTTCTTTGAACAATATCCACCATCTTCTTTTCTATTTCTCTTGTTTTTCTACATCATACTGATTTATAAGAGGGTGCAAGAAAATTGGATAGCAAAGGTATGTCAAATATATTTTCCTGTGGCTCGGTTATCATATGGGTTATATGAAAAAGAATTCACACATTTAAAGGCTCAATCCGAGCTGACTAGGGATATAATTTTGTAAAAGAAATGGCTAAGGCTAAAAATTAAATCAAAGATGGCCTAAGATTCTTTCTCAAGCATGTGCATGTATGTGTCGTATGAACAGATTATTTGGGGGAAACGTCAATAGATTGCTCTAGTTGCGTCAATTAATAACAATTTAATGAGACTATTCAACGATAAAAAATGAAAAACCTTACTTGAGTAAATTTTGATTTTCTCTCAAAAGCATCGCAAGGCTCAAAAACTTACCATGGTATTCTACTTTATCTCCACTGGTTATGTCAGATTTTTCAAAGAATGTAGGTTATATATCAATTCCATTTTCAAGTCTGGTCATCCTCTGCCTTAAGAATAACAAATACCAATGTACATTTGACATTTAAGTATAGAGAAAATACCATTTTTTTCAAAGAAATATGGTTTTAAGTCTGGATTGTAAGGTGAGGTGTCAAACCAATCACGTGCTTTAGTCACTTTAGCAATCAATCTCAATATTAACATATGTTCCATCATTCATTGACAAATAACAATGTAATGCTAAATCTAACACATGCATTTAAAAAGATAAATGTAATAAAACTAAATCATTCATTTCACAAAATATCATCCTTTTAACACAAAGATTCAGATCATCCAAAAACATCACACAATCATCAACACCATGTACAGAAATCTCTCACTCTCTTGCCTCTCCATCATCTGAAGGTTATCCAGCTCTACCCCTCAACAGTCTAAGAATCTCCTCCTATTGTCAAAGAATCTCATCTTGCTTGGCCTCGATGCCAAGCATGATGTCCTGTAATGTCCGTTGGGTGCTGGTGTTGGTACCTGCCTCGGTCTCTGAATGTGCCTGTGTCTCTGCCTCCTCATAGACTGCCTTAGCCTCTCTCTCCTCCTCTGCGTCTAAGGCATCCTGCACTTCATCGGTGCCCTAGGTTGGTGGCACATCCTGTCTCATTGTTGGGCCGCCGCTGTGACCTTGGTTCCTTCGGAATGACGCCTTGTTCAACAGTCCAATCAGCTTTTGCACTCCCATCTGTGGCCTGACTTGCACTCCCCAGTCCAAGCACATCTCCATCACAAGTGTACTGACGGGGAATGAATTCCTCTTAATATCACACCCCTTCATCATCTCCATCAAGATCAAGGACGGGAGGTCTATGCTTTGGCCCTTACCTATTGCGTATAGCAATTGGGTCATCTCTGAGAGTATATTATTCTTACGTCCGATGGGGGCAAGGTTTGAGAATGCATTCAAGTTTAACATTTTGTACTTGTTCATCAATTCACCTTGCCTAAAAAATCTCCGTCCTCCCCAAGCAAATGTTGCCAAGCCCGTCAACTCAACACCGACCTCATCCATTCCCACATTCTTTCTTGGGGGTAGTTCGGCCTTGGTACCCTTCGTATGACCCTCATCTCCACAATGTAATCTTTATTGACAATGATGTGAGCTCCCCTCATATATATCTTAATCGCCCCATTCACAATTTCGGCGTTGGAGTAAAACTCCCCGCACCAACTCCGTCACCACCTCTTCTCCATTCCTCAAATACGTTGTCCAACCCCTCGCCTCCATATTGGTGTAAATCCCCAACTCCATAAAATCCAACGACTCAATTGTTTGTTCACAAACAATAGGTTGGTTTTAAAAAAATTATCGTACTTATCTGCTTTGAGAGCATTTGGAAATTAGGTTCTATCATACCTTCAGACCACAAGTGGTCTTCCCTCTCGTTCCTCGATCACTTCTTCCAAGAAGTTGGGCTCTTGGTTGGCCGCCTTGCACCTAGCGGGCATCTTCATCCTTGGAGGCATGTTTTTCAGATTTTTGGGGTTTTAGGGCAAGAAAAGTTTGGATTTCTTGGTAAAAAGGTGAGAAATGAGGTGGGAATGTGTTTGGGATGGTAGATTTTTGGTAGAAATTGAGAATGAATGAGGTTTTAAGGCTGGGGATGTGAAGAGACAAGCGAGGGTTTGAAGGTTTTCAAGAATTTTGGGTGTTTTTGAAATGGAGAAGACAAACCAGGTATTTATACCCAAGCAGCCAATGTTCGTACGTGTATAGAAGGATTTTTAACTGATGGTTTGAACGTTACACTGTCATTCGAACGTTTGGTGCTCCCAGTACGTTTGATGTCCTGTAAAGGCCAAAGTACTGTAAACTCTTGGCATTTGAATGTGGGAATGGCCTTTGAATGTTGGGTCCTAATTCAAACATTAATTAGGCATTCAAACGTTTAGTGCTCCCAGTACTTTTTGATGTCCTATAGAGGCCAAAGTACTGTAAGCAGCCAACATTCGAACGTGAACTGGTGTTCGAACACCAAATCAAAAGCCACAATTTTATGCACATTTATATACACACATTAAAAGAAGGCTATATACACAAATTGAACTTGAAAAAATCATGGCGTCTCAGGATAAGTCCTTACCCATGCTTCAGGTTGGTATTCTAGGACATTCCTTACTCGGCCCACATTTTCATTTCAATAAAAAAAGTTTGTACATTTAACAAAAAGATATTTACACTTTTTACAAAAAGTTCAGACTTTGGCTTTCAACCCAAAAACACAGTTTTCCACAACTTTGTCAAAAAACAATCTAATTTGAGTCTTGCTCTATCTCCATGCCATTTGAACAATCAGTGACTCTTCTAATTTTTTGTCATAGAAAATGTGTAAGTAGAGTACCAAAATGGCATGACATCTTAGGATAATCTTTACTCTGCCCATTCATTATCCAGTCTAGTCGATCGAGTGCGCGACCAAAAATTGGTTCTAAACACTGATTATATTCTTTCATGTGAAAGATCCTGCTACATTTTTTACAGGCACCTAGTCTTTTGGCACGACGATGTTGTTCTCGAATTTTAGTTTTTCTTCCCAATTTTGCTTTTCTCATTATCACAGAATGCTCATCAGATGGAAAAGTGCGTAAAATGCCTAAACTAAACCAAAAAAGGTTACTATCCATGCTTGCTAAACTTAAGACACTCTATCTGGTTCTTCAACGTCTGTCAGTCTCAAAGACGATTAAAGCTACTTTAAAGACATGATCATCATTTTTTTATACACTACAAAGACTGTATAAATAAGAAATACAAGAAAGAAAAGTGTTTCCACATCTTTTGCAAAATCTTCAAAAAATGGTTTCAAACGTTGACCATTGATAGTAAAAATATTACCATTTAACGAATTCTCCGCTTCCACTACTCCATGTCCAAACACTTGTTTGACAATGTAAGGCTCAGTCCATCTTGATCTCAACTTAACAGGAAATAGGCAGAGTCTTGAATTGAATAAGAGGACTTATTGTGAAGAGGTAACGGATTTTCTCTATATGTTTTTGTCATGAAAAACTTTAATCCTTTCTTTTGCAATTTTAGCATTGTCATATACCTCATTCATCAACTCTTCCAACTCATTATTTTGAAGTTTTCTTGAGACTCCAACTTTGTCTTGGTCAAAGTTCATTGTTTTAATGGCCCAGTATGCTCTATGTTCCAATTCCATAGGTAGGTGACAAGGCTTGTCATAGACTAATCAATAAGAAGACATACCCAAAATTATTTTAAAAGCAGTGTGATATACCCAAAGTGCATCAGCTAGTCTTCACGACCAATCTTTGCGGTCTGGGTTTGTTATTTTTTTTTTAAATCAGTTTGATCTCTTGATTAGCTAATTTAGCATGTCCACTAGTCTGCGGATGACAAGGGGTTACAATTTTATGAGAAATCAAGTAATTTTTTAGTACATTCCAAAAAGGACTATTGCAAAAAGGAGCCCTCGTCACTTATAATGGATTTAGGAATTCCAAACCTAGACAAAATATTTTCTTTTAGAAATTTGATCACTATTCAATGATCATTATTTCGGCATGGAATTGCTTCAACCCATTTGGAAACATAGTTGACAACCACTAAAATATATAGATAGCCAAAGGAAGGAAGAAACTGTCCCATAAAATCGATGCCCCAATAATCAAAAATTTTAATTACTAGAATGGGGTTCAAGGGCATCATGTTTCTTTTAGAAATGCTTCATAACCTTTGGCATCTATCACATGTTAGATAAAAGGCATGGACATCTTTAAAAAGTGTGGACCAATAAAATTCACACTGCAAGATTTTTGCAGCGATTTTTTTTGATGAGAAATGGTCACCACATGCTTTAGAATGACAAAAAGATATTACTTGTCTGCTCTCATGATTGGAGATACAATGTCTTATGATTTGATCCCTACAGTACTTAAACATGTATAGATCCTCCCAAAAAAATTATGAACCTCCCTCAGAAATTTCTTTTTATCCATCATTGTAAAGGATGGAGGAAATGTATTAGTAGAAAGAAAGTTAGCAATATCAGCGCACCATGGTGTTTCCATGACTGTGAACAGTTGTTCATCAGGAAAATTTTCATTGATTGGCAGCCCATCTTCATGAAATTCATATGTTCACCTGGATAGATGATCTGCCACCACATTCTCAATACCTTTCTTGTCCTTAATGATCATATCAAACTCTTGTAATAAGAGTATCCATCTCAAAAGCCTTGGATTGGCATCTTTCTTTGTGAGCAAGAATTTTAATGTTGCATAGTCAATGAACACGAGAACAGATGAACCAACAAGATAAGAACGAAATTTTTTCAGAGCAAAAACTATAGCAAGCAATTATTTTCCAGTCGTGGAATAATTCATTTGAGCATCATTCAAAGTTTTGCTTGCATAGTAAATCACATAGGGTTTCTTTTCCTTTCTTCAATCCAACATAGCTCCTATAATATAATCACTTGCATCACACATTAATTCAAACGTTAGAGTCCAGTCATGAGGTTGCATTATTGGGCCAGAAATTAACATACCCCTTAAGCTTATCAAAAGCTTTTTAGCATGCTTCACTCCACACAATAGTTACATCTTGACTTAGGAGATGACAAATGGGTTTAGATATGGTACTAAAGTCTTTTATGAATCTCCTATAGAACCCTGCATGTCCCAAAAATGATCAGACATCTTTAACAATCTTGGGAGCAGGCAAATTTTCAATCAGATCTATTTTTGCCTTGTCAACTTTCATGTCTTTAGACGACACAATGTAACCCAAGACAATGCCCTATGTTACCATGAAATGGCATTTCTTCCAATTGAACACTAAACCGGCTTCCTTACATCTTATCAACACTTTCTCTAGATTTGTCAGACACAAATCAAATGAATCACTATATACAAAAAAAACATCCATGAACACTTCCAAGAATCTCTCAACCATATCACTAAACAAACTCAACATGCACCTTTGAAATGTTGTAGGAGTGTTATAAAGTCCAAACGGCATCCTTTTAATTGCAAAGGTGCCAAAGGGGCATGTGAATGTTGTTTTCTCCTGGTCATCTAGTGCAATCTCAATTTGATTATACCCAGAATACCCATCTAAGGAACAGTAGAATGCATGACCTATAATTTTTTCTAAGCTTGATCAAGAAATGAAAGAGGAAAATGGTCTTTCCTAGTTACAAAATTGAGTTTTTGATAGTCTATGCACATTCATCATGATTTTTAACCACTATAACCCCAGACTTCTTGGGCACAACTTGGGTTGGGCTAACCCATTTACTATCAGAGATGGAAAAGATTATTCCTATATCCAATAGATTGAGCACCTCAGTCCTTACAACCTCCTTTGTGTGAGGATTTAGTCGTCACTGCTTTTGACAAGAGGGTTTTAAGTCCTCCTCAAGGTATATAACGTGAGTGCAGATTAACAAGCTTATACCTTTCAAATCAGCAATGGTCCACCCAATGGTGCTTTTATGGCGTCTAAGGACTTCAATCAGCTTAAACTCTTGCAAAGCTGCAAGCTTAGATGAAATTACCACTGGGTATGACTTCTCCTCCCTTAAGAATGCATATTTCAGGTCAGGTGGGAGAGGTTTTAGTTCAGAATTTTTTCTCTTGACACTTGATGAAAGTGGCTTTGTACCACTTGATGAAAGTTCTTCAAATTTGGGTGCCCATGTCTCAACAGCATGAGCGGGGTAACTTTGTGAATTTTGATCATCATTTGTTAACTCAGTTGTGATTGGTTCCAACATACAAGTTTCAGTAGAGTTTTTACAAAATGTATCATTCAAATATTTGTGGACCAAAGACTCAATGAAATTTATTTGTCTCGCTTCCTTGTCCTCTGCTAGGTGCTTGGCAATATTGAAAATGTTAAGCTCAAGAGTCATATTCCCAAAATTTAATTTTGTAACTCCATTCCTGCAATTGATTAATGCATTTGAAGTTGCTAGGAAGGGCCGACCAAGAATTACGGGAATTTGGTTCTCTGAATACAGTGTTGGCTAAGTGTCTAAAACAATGAAGTCAACAGGAAAGACGAAGTTGTCCACTTAAACAAAGACATCCTCAACAATCCCCCTTAGAACTTGGATAGACCTATCTACCAACTGGAGTGTAATACAAGTGGGTTTGAGTTCACCTAGACCCAATTGTTGGTAGACAGAGAATGAGAGTAAATTGACACTGGCTCTAAGATCCAACAGAGCTTGTTCTATTATGAAGTTTCTAATAACACATGACACAGTTGGACACCCTGGATCCTTGTATTTTGGAGGAGTTTTGTGTTGAAGTAGGGCATCGGTTTGTTCTATCAAGAAAGCTCTTTTCTGAACATTTTGGCTTCTTTTGATCGTGCACAAGTCTTTTAGAAACTTGGCATAAGAAGGAACCTAATTGATTGCATCAAGAAGTGAAATATTAATTTTTGCTTGCTTAAAAAGCTCGTAAATTTCTAGATGGTTATTCAACTTATGTACTATTTTGAGTCTTTAAGGAAAAGGAGCAAGAATACGACATGAAGGATCTATTTCCTTTGATGGTTCTAGTTCCTTTTCAATCACAGGTTTAGGCTCTTTTTCAATCTCAGGTTTAGGCTCTACTAGTTTATTGACTGGAACTGACTCAAGTTTTGGCTTTGGAATTAATATGTCCCTAATGGTTTTTTCAATTACCTTGCCAATTCTTAGTGTAGTGACAACTTGAGCTTGGTGTTGTGGGGTTTTCATGATTGAAGGATTTCCCACATAAAATTGGCCTTGTGGTTATTTTGGTTGGACAAGAAACTTACCGTTCTCATGTGTGGTCATTGATTGGGTCAACTTTTGAATGTGGCTTTTGAGATCCTCAAAAGATTGGGTGGTCTGGATTTTGAAATTATTGAAAGCCTGAGTGGAATGAGTGTTATAGTTCATTTGGCTTTACATGAACTGATTCAATGTGTCCTCAAGACTTCTCTTCTGTGGTGGTTGGTAAGTTGATATGTAGGAGCTCTTTGAGGTGGTGGTTGTGAACCTTGTTGTGGATTCATGGGAGTTGGTTGTGTGTTCCTCTAATTGAAGTTCGGGTGATTCTGCCACCCTAGATTATATGTTTCAGAATACAGGTTGGAATATGGCTTGTTGAAGTTGGAAATTGCATTTGTTTGTTCCAAAAAGACTTCTTTGAATGCTAGAATGGTAGGACACTTCCCAATAGGGTGTCTTGTTAGCACACAAATCCCACACAATTGTTCTGTGGGAGTGCCAACATCAACTTGAAGTACCTTTTTCATCTCTAAAGATTCAAGCTTTCGAGACAGGGTAGTCATTTTCGCTCTCAACTCATCATCTTCTTTCAAGACATACTTACTCCCTTGGGAAGTAGATGGTTTGGTTTCTACAGTGGTAGGAGAGGCTGAGTCCCACATCTGAGAACTATCAGATATGGTGTCAAAAAAATTGAATGCCTCATTTAGTCTCTTTCACATGAACTCTCATTGAACCATCCTTTCAACAAACTGACGTAGTCTAGTGGACAAGGAGTCATAAAAAAATTCTACCAAAGTCCAATTCTCAATAGCAATGTGTGGGCAGGATTGGAGAAGATCCTTGAATCTTTCCCAACATTGGTAAAATTTTTCTCCCTCCTTAACTAAAAAATTCATGATTTGCCTTTTGAGTGCATTGGTACGATGTAGAGGAAAAAAAATTCTAAAATACTCATGCTGTAACGTCTGCCAATTTGGTATTGAATGGGCTTTCAAAGAGTTTAGCTATTGTTTAGCTTTGTCCTTTAAAGAGAAAGGAAAAAGTTTTAACTGGCCAGTTCATAATTGTCTTCGAATGTTCCATATACCTTCTCAAAATCTTTTATATGCAAATATGGGTTTTCAGATTCCAGTCCATGAAATTGAGGTAGTAGTTGCACTGTCCCCGCCTTTACAATAAAGAGGAGCGCATTTGTAGTAAACACAAAACAAGAGGGGACATTGTTTTGTGTGGGATGCAAGTAATCCCACAAATTTTGAATGTTAGGAACTTCACCTTCTCTCACAGGAACTTCCCCTTGTCTCTTATTATTTGCCATGCTATTTTCAAAAGAGTCTGATACAGATTGAGGTGAAGATGGTTTGACTGATTTATAGGCCCAGCATATTCTTCTATCAAATTTTGAAAGTGGGGATCATCCTTAGACATAAAATAAGAATTATACACAGTAAATCAAAAACATATATACAAAAATGAAGATCTTTTCACCTTTGCTCCTCAACAAAGGCATCAAAAACTTGACTTTATCCGAAATATGTACACCCAAGTGCACGCGGTCAAGTTGTAGTAATAATCTGGTAAAGCCTGGAGTCGAATCCCCAGGGAACTAACGTTGGTGTTTCGAAGTAAGTAGTGAAAAAGACCAAAGTGACTGGAACCCTTGAAATTTGAGGTTATAATGTTTATGAATTTTCCTAGATAGAATATAAGATTCTTTCCAAGGGGATTTTCTAGACAATATATAATATTCTCTCAAATGCAAAAGTCACCCTTTAGTTCGAAGATCTATATATGTAGTCAATCATCCAGTTGTTATACTTGTGCTTGGGAACTCAATTAACCCCTGTGTCAACATAAAATTAATCGAAGGATAAAGATGGATTGTGAGAATTAAGAGCATGGTTCTGATATCTTTGTAGAGATTTACAAGAATTGTCTATGTTGAGACTCAACCAGTCTACAAACAAACAAGTATTTCTACAAGGCATCCGACCACTATGCTAGTATTCCATTCTTAGTGGAAGCACAATAATGGTGAAGATTGAAAGGTAGTCATGAAGATCTAGCTAGAGTACTTGCAAAGGACCAATGAGTTTTCCTATGCCGAGAATCATCTATGTCACAGAAAGGACTCTTGGTTGTTCAAAGTACCTTAGCTTTGCTAGATGCATTCAATTATTCAATAAACAATTAAAAGATAAAGCATTAAGCATAGATGAAATGAACAAATATAACTTCCGAATGACTTATATATGTCCACCACCTCTTACTAAAGAGTTAATGAGAAACTACTCACTCTTCATGGCTTTGAGAAAACTAGAAAAGTGAGTGATTCTCATCCCTCCAAGTAGAGGAGTTACAAGGTAAAACACAATACACAATGAGCCTATCTACAACAAAGAATGAGTGAATCACTTTTCACCCTTCATAGCTTTGGTAAAGCATAGAAAAGTGGAAGACTTTCACTCCTCTAAGGTAAGAAGGAAGCTCAAATAATTGAAGCAAACAAAACTAATAATGAAAGTAGAAGAAAGCTAGTCACTTTTAGAGGGTTTCCTCCTCAACCAAAAGATGATCTATCTCCCCTATCTTTTTCTATGTTTGCCTATCTATTTCTAAGTCTAAGTAAGTGTAAGTCTACGTGCAAGTGTGCATACCTCCTTGAAGCTCTCGCAATGGAAGCATTTATAGGCAAGGAGGATGGGGCAAATAATAGTAAAGGAATAGTTCAAAGTCCTCAAATTCCAAGTGAATGCCCCAAGGTCCAGATAAAAAATCAACCACTCTGCATTTTGTCTGGGGATTACATTCAAACGTTAGTTGGCGTTCGAACATTGATTCTTGTCTTCCTTGATGGGAATTCTAACGTTGGCTGGAGTTCGAACGTCCTACTGAAGTGGCCTTTGTCTTCCATAGTGAAGAGCTGCTACACTCTATGTACCATCCCCCTAGCACTTTTCCAAGGGGTCCTCAAATAATTCAAGCCAACATTCGAACATGGATTGGCATTCGAACGTGGATTGACATTCGAATGTGGTACTCAAGTAGCTCTTTGTTCTTCTTCTTAGGGAATAGTTGCCACACGCCATGTACCATCACCCTAGCACTCTTCTAGGGGCCCTTAAATAATTCAAGATGGGTGTTCGAACGTGTATTGGTGTTTAAACGTCGATGCCTTGCTTCAAACTTCTCCAACTCTCTAGAACATGTGGATGTTGCTTGAAAGTTTGGTATTCATTGACTTTTAAGCTTTTGTATAACTTTTTCTTGAAATTTCATCATTTAAACTCCATCAAAGCATAATTAGTCTTGTAAAAGCATAGTAAGATGCTAATTTTAACTATTCATCAGTGTGGAAGCTTCAAATGAAGTGATGAGTAATAAGGAGCTTTTCTTGAAATGGGTAGGTGAATATGAAGCGAGGCAAGGAAGTAATTATGAACCACAACCTTCTCCTCCGCCTCTTCAATTAGATATTGGTTCCAAATGCTCATTAATTGATGATCTCTCTGATTTTGATAAGTTCATACAAACAAGAGACATAATAAAAGCACGTGGGAGGTCTGAGTTGAAACGTTACTAGGAAGATGGTATGATGCCAAGAACTTCATATTTTGATATACTATCTTTTTGGAAGACAAGTGGTCCTACGTATCCCCTGCTTCAAATGATTGATAAAGATCTTTTTGCTATTCCTATTTCTATCGCTTCCTCAGAATCTACTTTTAGCATAAGTGGAAGGGTGAACAATCCACATTGCAATATACTTCTTCCATCTATAGTAGATGCTTTAATGTGCTCTTAAAGTTGGTTATGGGCTGAAGAACAGGATAATGAACTATTATTTCTATGTGCATTGGTGATGAGGAATATCATTTTAGTTGAAAATTTTCCTTTGGAAGAATCTAATTGTGACACCCCAAAGTCCGGGTGTTTGTAATTATCCGATTGGTTATCCATCGACCTGTGTAATACTGGTGGATATCGTGTAATTTGATACCACACCGTTATGCCCCATTTCTTGGGATCCATAACTTAACAAAATTTGGACAGAGTCTCCTTTGTACAAGGAGCTCTACTCAAAACGCAACCTGTACAACATTGACCACACCGGGTCTATCTATCCATTCACAATTATATAGTCTCGAATACTACCATAATCATTATCAGTACATACATTTATTCGTAAAAGAATAAATGTCCCAAAA
>CAUOFW020003946.1:5043843-5145395 GCA_963454935.2 Ilex paraguariensis
AAGTCCACCAAAATAATCATATGTTAAATAATCATTTAACATATATATATTATTTCACAATCATATAACAAGTTAATAATTTTATTAAACTTGATCTTCCATTAAAATATAAAGTAATGCTAACATACAATTAACATGCTTTAAACTACTAACATTAACTTACACCAAGTTAATCACAATAGAATTTTATTAATCACAAGATTAATTATAGATTCTATATTTGACCCACTAGTCAAGACCTAACATGTGATATACACTCATAATCTACTCATTCCATATGTCATATTTTAAGTTAAAATTAAATCTAAATAGGGGAAACCCTACCTCTCGTAGCGTGAGACCACTTACAAGAACGCCAAGGAAGCCCAAATTTAGCTTCTTAAGTTTTAGGTCTAGATTATCGGTTTTGATATACCTTCGAAGAAAAATACGATCTTTGGTGTGGTTGCGTAGCTCTCGCTGAGTAGAGCAACTTTAGTTCTTGGCCCGAAGCGATTAAACGGTTAAATTTTCCTAGATCTGAGAAGGAAGAAAAGAGAAAAAAAAATAAAAACTCTCTTTTTTTTTTTCTCACTCTCTCTTTCTCGCCGGCAGTAGAACACCCAAAAAGTGGAAGACTTTGTCTTCCACTTATATATATATATATATATATATATATATATATTATTTTTTTTAAAATTTACGTTTTTGACCCATAATTTAACAATTAATTATTATTTTACCCTTTTATTTTTATTAGGATTAATAATATATTTATTTTTTTTTTATCGGGTTTTACACTAATAATTTTTTTTTTTGCTTTTAATGATATAGGAAAATGATGTTGAAGAAGTAGATTCTACTACCACCAATGGTGTTAAGCCATGATTGAGTTGATACTTTTTCAATTTCAACTAATCAATTTTATTAGTAAATACAAAATATTTTTTATGCAATTATTATAGTTTTTTATGTTTTATTTTCTTTGTTAAATTACAGGTGTGAAGCTACATGGCAGAAACGTTTCTGCATTACAAATATTCAAAATAGTATTTTGGTTTGTGTTATGTTGGATTATGTTTGTTACATTATGTTGAGTTGCATGATGTTGTGTCAAATTTACATCGGAGACAAGGTTTTAATTATATTATGTTGGATTTTGTTGTGAACAAGGTTTTAATTATATTATGTTGTAGACAAGTTTTCAATTATGTTATGATATTCTATAATTATGGTAGATTATTTAAAATGTTGTCGAATTATTTAAAATGTTGGATTTATTTAGAATTTTGGATTATGTTGACTTTGGCTTTGGCTTTGGCCTAGGTTGGGGCAGATAAGGTGGATGGCGACGGGGAAGGGGGGCAAGGACTATAATTTTACCCACGGATGGGGATGGGGATGGAAACTATGCTTGTTAATGGGGGCGGATCGGAGATGGACGAAGTTGTTTTAATGGGTATGGGGATGGAGACTACACCCCTAGCTCCCGCTTCGGTCCACTGTCATCCCTACATGATATGCAAATATAGCCTATTATTTAGCCACCGGTACTATTCATTTTCATTATACTTGGCTGATAAACAGAAATTCATAAGAGAGGTATGTAATTTCTTTTTGGAAGATCTCTATGTGTTTGAATACTACAAAGATAAGATAATAAAGCGTTGTGTAATCAATCATCAAATCATTTAGGTCATTTCATTTTGTCATTCTGAAGCTTGTGGAAGACATTTTTCTTCAAAGAAAATCGCTGCTAAAATTTTGTAGTGTGGATTTTATTGGTCTACTCTTTTCAAAGATGTACATGTTTTTTTGTCTAAATAGTGACAGATTTCAAAGAACGAGAAATATTTCAAAAAGAAACATGATACTTTTGAATCCTATTTTGATTGTTGAAATTTTTAATTGTTGGGGCATCGTGTAAGACCCCATACTTAAAAACAAATTAAAATAAGGATAATAATATCTTAAGAGTTCTCCTAAGATGAATAAAATAATGATAGAAACTTAGAATAATTGTTAAAATATTGATTATGAAATTTAAGTTTCAAGCGTATTTGACTTCCGGAGTAAATTAAGTTTTGGAGATATTTAAATTTAAGAAGGGTGGCAAAGTAATTTTATAAATATTTTGAGGTCAAAATAAGGTTTCCATTAAATCTGGAATGTCAAAAAACAATAGAATAGGTTATATGAGTTGTATTGGAAGTTTAGGAGTATTC
This sequence comes from Ilex paraguariensis, assembly GCA_963454935.2. Taxonomy (NCBI): domain Eukaryota; kingdom Viridiplantae; phylum Streptophyta; class Magnoliopsida; order Aquifoliales; family Aquifoliaceae; genus Ilex; species Ilex paraguariensis. The sequence continues at coordinate 5,046,048 of CAUOFW020003946.1, forward strand.
TAAAGTTAAAACCTATTTTGGATAGGATTAGGGAAAAAAAGAATTTGACATAAATTTTGTATTTTAGCTATAAAATTTTATTCTGATATCTGATTGATCTGAAATGTTTACCGTAGAAAATAGACTTCAAGGGATACAAAATTGTATTTCACCAAAATTTTGTGAATCAGCGTCTAACTAGGTCAAAACTGAGCTGAAAGTCAGGGGCAGACTTCTACCTGCGCCCACACAGGAATTCTTTATTTTTTAGCCTATAAATACTCTAGGGCCGTGATATAAAGAGTCTTTACCTATTTTTCAACCTCAAGAAACCTAAAAAAGTTTGAAAAGAAGAAAAGGAAAAAGAATGTGATAAATCTTGAAGGATTAACATGGGGCAATCGCAACAAAACACATTAGGATCAAGATTCAAGAATCAAAGTAGGGGTTCTTTCTCAGATTCGCTCATTGATGATTAGGGTAATATAATATATCTTTTTCATCCTTATTATGATATAAATATTGATCTACAATGCTTGTACATTCGTTTGAATCCATAATTCATTTCTTGAACAAAATACATGATTTATTTCCAAGATCTATTCTTTCTTGATTACAAAATCATAATTGTTGATTACAATCAATTCAAATATATTTTCTGTGAAATCTCTTGCATGTTTTGTTGAATTATTCTTTTGAAAAATTTATAGATCAATGATTCTTGATTGTAGTTGAATTATATGAAAAGTGTTGTTTTTATCTCTTGCATTGATGGGTGAGATGAACATGAGTTACACGCGAATGCGTATCGTAGAGTGTTAGAGGTTTTCCTACCTTGAGAGGTTTGGTGGTTTCCTAACACTTGTAGGGGGTTTTGTTTCTTGCGAGAGCTAACCACTATTTGTCCACGTAAGTTCGAGGCTAGGGGCTAGTATACTATTCCTAGGAAAGGATATGTCAATGCTGATACGTTGGTATACGCCCTTCCTAAAATGTTATAAGTGTTGTGGCCCTACGGGCATTGATTTGAGATGGTTTGTGTTGTGGATGGACGACATAGGTTCGGTATGTAGATTCACAGTAGTCTACCTGCATACATGAGATATTATGTTATCAGTTGTGATTTTTGTGAATGATTCTATTCTATTATGAACTCTACTGTTCTATACTGTAAACTTGAGATTTGATAAACTGTCACTGTTTTACTTCAAAATTATATATATTATTTTACAAATTGTGACTTACTTGTTTTCATGATTTCTAAACCTTGTTTGGATGTGAGAAGGTTTTCCTACTGGGCTTTATTGCTCACCCTACAATAACATTTTTCAGATTTTAGTGTTGAGAAGAATCCAGAATTAGATGAGCAGGTTGACCTCGAGAATGGAGAGGGTGAGTATGAGAATCCTGAAGTGGAGGCTTAAAGGTGCTTCTTCTTAGTTTAGATTATTTTATTTAAAAGATTTTTACTAAACAATGTTTTAGCTAGTTTTAATTATTTCGTTGCTAGATATTTTTGGTTTTGAATTGTAAATTGGAGAAGTTTCAATGTTTTATTGGCTTTGGTATTTATTCCTTGTCAAATTGATGAATGGTTTATTACTTAATGGTTATTTTTAGTTGCTCTCATGGTTGGATGGTTTGTAGATAGTAATGTCTTCTAGGGTGGATTTTAGGGCGTTACACATCGATTTTATGACACCATTTCCCCCATCTTTTGGACATTCGTACATTTTGGTTGTCGTTGATTATATTTCTAAATAGTTAGAGGTAATTCCTTGTCGAAACAATGATTACCACATAGTGATCAGATTCTTAAAAGAAAATATTTTGTCTAGATTTAGAATTCCTTAAGCCATTATAATTTATGGAGGTACACATTTTTGCAATAAATCTTTTAAAAATTTAATGAGAAAATATTTGATTTCAAATAAAGTATATGTCCCTTATCATCCCCAGACATGTGGACAAACTGAATATGCCAATAGGGAGATGATGAGCGCGTAATATTGCATATTTAACGGCCTCATTACATGCATTTTAACTTAACTTTGCATTTAATTACTTAGAGTTAGTCAAAGTTATGAATAAAGTGAAAATTTTGATGTTGCAGGTAATTATAGCATAAATGATGGCTTTCAAAACACTGCAACTAAGTGTCGATGAGTGGTGAAGAGATGGACACATTACATGAGGATCAGAAGACTTGGAATCAAAAAAAAAATGCAATTGGGATGAAAACCTTCCAGAAGGTTTGGCCATAAACCTACTAGAAGGTTTAGCCCACTGTTTTCCCCATTTTTGACATAGTACCTCTATTTTCTATATTGTTTACCTTGATCCACTTAGAATCTGAAAAAGTTCAAAATATGAAAGTTGTATATCTGTATGTCCTTTGTATTGTGTCACAATTTTAGCTCACTCAAACGGTTAGATCATGATAATTTTACGAAACCTGGTCCTGAGTTGGCACCTTCCGAAAGGTTTAGCCTACTGGAATGAACCTTCCCGGAGGTTTGCATCGACCTTCCAGAAGGTTTTGCATAGAATGCCTAGAAAGCCTGCAACTCAAGCTCCACTTGCTTAGGGGTCCCACCATTGATTATCTCACTTGTCCCATGACATCCCTTACATACATGCCTCCCCACACCTAGGGGTGGACTTTGGAGGCCATTGCATTTATTAGGATGAGAGTGAAGGAGGCAACCAGAGGGGTTGCTGGGTAGGCTTGTCTTAGGCTACCAAGCCTTCAACTCAATCTTCCATTGATGGGAGGCCTACACACAGGCTATGGGGAGCCCTATGTACGAAAATACAGAGGTCTTGCACCATATATTCAGCATTCACACAAGCCATTAAGAGAGAGACTACCTAAGTTTAGGAGTAGTTTTAGAGAGATAAGTTCCAAGGAAGAAGATGAAGTTCTAGAGAGGGAAAAATATGTTTTTGCATTTTCTTCTCCATTTTAGTTGGAGTAAGCTTTAAAATCTCTTGTAATTGGTAATTCTTGCACTTTAATCTCATTTATTTCAAGTGTATTGCAAGTTTAGTTACATGTTCTACATTCTACCACGCTTACATTGAATTTTTCATTTCAAGCTTTTCATATAGGTAATAAATGAACTTATTTTTCTAGTTTCACTTGTCTTCATTTCAATACAAGTTTAGCTCCCTTTCAATATCATGTCTCTATAGACATTGTATGTCTTTCCTTTATTTATGAGCAGCTAAACTTTAAGTTGGCTAATCCAAGGGAGAACTCCTCTTGGATATGCTATTTCAAGTCATTTTCATTCCTCCTCGTAGTGTATGTTGATTCTGTTTGACTGGGTTGAGAGTGGACGTGGTTGTGAGTCCTTGATATCCAGTAGACTTGTCACGGAGTATGTTTGGATCCTCACCTTCATTTTAGTCCCTCGCTTCCCACGAATCAATTGAACATCTAGAGACCATTGGAGGAAGGTCTTGAGTTGATTTGGCACTACAATTTTAATGACCTCTTCGGATTAGCCAACACTTGTTCCATTTCATTTTCTATCACAAACACAAATCACCAAACTCAAATATCAAAGATTTTTACACTTTTCCTTTTTCACCAAAATCACCTTCAACACGATTCAACTTCCTTCCCTGAGGAGACGACCTTGGAATACGCATTCAAAGTAAAACACAACATTACAAGATTCTCTCTACGCTTGGGGAGCAATTTTGCACACGTGCACATTTTGTTCATTCATTGACACACATTTTTCCCATTTCTAGCATTGAACCCAAGGGAGAGTGACACTCCCCTACACATAAAAGCCACATACACATGACCGGGTGATGTTCAGAGATTAGGGACAACATAATACATCAAGCATTTTTGGCGCTGTTGTCGGGAAAGGCAAAGCGTTGAATTGAGAAGGTGATTTTTGGACGGCATATGTAAGTATCATGATTTTCATCATGGGCCATGGTATGTCGTTTCATTTGTAAATAGTTTGTTGTAGTTTGTGTTTTGTTTTATGTTTTCTAATTTTTATGAAAATGTGTTAAATGCCCCTTATTTTGAAAACGTTTACGAGATTTATGATGAGTATAGACACATCACTAGTTAGTGCCCAATAAATTATATGGTTCAAGACTTTGCACGCGAAGGTTCAAATTCAATTTTGGCCTCCGAAAACTTTTACCCCAACCACTATGTTACACTGAGTTATCCGAGTTATGGTTGGGAGAATGAACCTTATAATTTTTCATCCGATCTCACACCACCAAATGAATTTTGTCACTATCCAACATATGAAGACTCAACCGAACAAGAATTTGAAAATAAGCTTTACGAGTTTATACAATGCCAAATGGAAGTCAATGTCCAAGTAGCCCAACAATTTTCTAAAATTAGAGACTGAACTTATTACATGATCACATCATAGAAGTTTATCTTATGTCAAAGTATCACATATGTGTTTTCTTTTGAACTCAACCATAGTGCACCTCGAATGTGTAATTTCATCAATTTATGAATTGGATCCAAATTTTAGAGCTTGACATGCATAGTGGAGATGAAACAAGTTCCCGTGTGAGCTTTAGTGTCAATCCTTGTTGGAGGGACCTTTGATTTACTCAAATGAACAATTTTTTATATTCAAAATCTATTCAATAGTCTCATTATGCTTGATATTGGTTAGAGTGCATGTGGATAGTTAATTGAATTTTTCTTGAAATGCCAACATGCCTTCCCATGCTTATCTAGAGATGATCTTAGGTCATCTTTGAATTGCTTTGAGCCACAACCCTTTTCTTGTGAAAAATTTATTCCTAGGGCCGTGATTGAGCCTTAATTAAAAATTCATTTTCCATGCCACATGATTGACCAAGTCAGTGCAAAATGATTAAAATTACCACACCTTGGTTGTTCCAAGACTGACTATGATTGATCATAAAGAAAAGAAAATGTGGTAAGGAAACCCAAAAAAGGATAAATAGTGCTGAATTCAAATTTGGAATGAAGAAGAAGAGAAAAAAAGGGTTAAAAGAGAAAAAGAAATGAAAAAAAAAAAAAGAGAGAAGAAAATTGTTGAGGAAAGAAGAAGAAAAAAAAAAGTGAAGTGAAGGTGTAAAGCTGAAAATTCCACAAAAATGAAATTTTTGATAAGAAAGGTCATGCCATCAGAATAACTTTTTTTGACTCCCTCTACCCTTCATTTCACTCAGCCCAAGTATCACCCCAAGGCCACATTACAACCCTTGAAATCTCTGAATGAAATAGAGAAAGCATGGTGAAAGCACATTTTAAATGAGAAGAAAAGTTGGTTTTGCTATCTAGTGCCGTAACATTCCATTCATGAGATTATGTCAAGTTTCTTTCAATTGTTATGCATGCACATCATTTTTGGATTATATGTGACCATTATGGTTTGTACATGAGATTCTATCTCACATATACACATGGAGAACATGCCAGGATAATCATAAAGTTATTCATTTTTTATAGAAACCCTTGGCGAGTTTTGCATCAAAGTTGAATTTGGATAGCTAGGTGAATGTGGATTCCATTGAGTAAATGCTTAAATTACATGTTCATTTCACACACACACGAGTTTGAAAACAAATCTGCAGGCGTGTACTCTAGAATAGCATTTAAAGCTATGATGAAACCCATGTGTGCTTGGTTCGGGCGTTTGAAAATTTGTGTCAGGCAACCTTGAGCTTGTATCATAGGGGAATATTACCCAAACTTTAGATATATGAGAAAGGAATAGGAACACCTTTTGTATTTTAGTTTGTGCTTTATATATTGGGTGTTAATTTTGTTGAATTTAGAATTTCATGCCATGTGTTTTGAAAGCATCAAAACTCAAATTGCATTGCAATTTTGTAAATGAATTTGGGCATGGTCACACATTGTGGTCCACTAGCATGGGTTATGTTTTTTGTGGAGTTAAGTTTGTAAATAGGTCATTAGAATGTGTTGGAGTCGAATAAACTTGAAGTGGAGGTAAGGAAGAGAGCATAGGAAATTTTTTGAAAAAAAGTTGAAACCTATCGGTAGAATTTTTCCAGTGCATTATTCTACCAGTTGGTTTTTGACGTTCTACCAGTAGGTTTTGCCCAGAAACTGAAAAATGAGGGTTTTAACCAAAATTTTTGGTGGAACCCTTCACATTCTTCAATCATATCAACCTTAAAAACCTTCTCCTCTCTCTCAAAACCTTCCAACTACTCAAAGAACCTCTGGGCATTTGTCAAATCACTAGATTATCTTCTCAAAAATTTTGATTCGCAACGATTACTTCTCAAGTCCTTGACCTTTTCCCACAAATACCCTTCCTTTCTTCAAAAAGCATCAACAACCTCATTTTTCACCCAAAGCTTGGAGATTAGAGGAATGGCTTGATTTGGTAAGTCTTCTCAAGCATCATTTGATCTTTTTGATGAATTATGGATTTGGTTGTTGCCTTTTGTTGCTCTAAGGGTATTTTTGATTGTTATGGAAAGTACAAACCAAACTGGGCTTGGTTCTCCACCACACGCGGTAACAGGATCCCGCAAAAGGACCACAGAGACAGGCCCCAATGGTGAGGAACAACGAAAAAACTAAAAGAGTGACAGACGTAGTCCAAGTGATAGAGGGCCATGGCATCAATGTCTGGTTCGAGCCAGGGGGGATTGTGCTTCCCATGTATAGGGAGTTCTACCAAAAGCTATGGGTGGTGGATGAGGATGTATTCTTGTTGAAAACCAATGTAAGAGGGAAAGTGATGGAAATCACCCCGGGAGTCATTACAGATACATTGTTTTACTAGAAACCTCCTCCAAACACCACGGTCTATCCTCACAACACCCAGAGGAGGAAATCTCTTTAGGAATTTGCAAGATGTATGAGGACCCGACGTAGTTTAAAGGAAAAACCCATGTTGGGGAACTCAAGCACTCTTACGGAGTAATGAACAATGTACTCCATTACAATTTGCTATCTCGGGGTACAGAGAAGACTCCAGGGGAGGAGAAGCTAGACCTTCTCCACACTTTCGTTATTGGCAAGAGGATGGATATTGCCTTCATGATTTGGGAGGTGCCCAGGCTAATAAGCTAAAGGCGAATCTCCCTTACGCCCACCTTGTCACGAAGATCTACCTCCATAATAGGGTAAAGGGCAGCCCCACCAATGTAACCCTCCTGCAGGAGTTTGGAGCTATAGGCAAGTCCAGCAGTATAAAGAGGTTGGCCATAACATGAGGGTTTGCCTAGAAAGAGAGAGAGAGAGCGCGAGGCCACCGAGAGCCGAGCCACCTTTAGTAGGACCTTCCACTTCTGGGCCATTCACTGTTGCCCCCACCCCCACACGATCCCTCAATGCCTATATGCGATCGAGGGGAGGCTGGACAATTTTAGTGGGACTATGTAGCTGCTGACGCTGATTGTCACCAAGATCTTCAAGAGGACTTTCCCAGGAAAGCCTCTCCCCAAACTACCACCAACTTCCACCTCTGGGCCATCCATTTCTTCCCACACGGTCTCAACTATCTTAGAGGTGGAGGAGTCTGATTATGAGGAGACCGATGATGAAGAGGGTGACAATGACAAAAGGGATGATGATGAGTCGGTTGATGGTGCAAAGGAGTAGAGAGACCACTCGTGTTTTGTTGTTTTTGGTAGATTATACATAGTGGTTTAGTGGTAGTCGGCCATGTAGAAGAGTCTCTAGGATCACATGCCCTTTTTGTTTTAAGATCTTTGTACTGAACCTCATGACGTTATGAATGAAAGAACCACATTTTGTTCATTTCATTTTGGCTCAAGTTCATTTACATAATTGTATTATGATTTGAGTAGTTTGTTGATCGGTGAATTGTTTAACACGAATGGAATTTTTGTTTTTATGTAGTGTAGTTTGAAAATAAAGTTTGCTAGGGACTGGCAAAACGCAATTTAGGGGGTGTGATGAGTATAGAATATTACAAATCATGTATCTCTTTTGCACACATATTACTTGTTTGGTGGTGAAAATTGGGGGAAATGATTTCCAATTCATATTTAATGGAGATTTGTGCGATTATAGGTAAAGAGCATGCAAGGTCATGTATAAAGCATCCCATCAAGTGGTCAAAGGCAATGGGGAAGAAGGGATTGCTTAACGAATGGCTCAGGACCTCAAGGAACCAAGGAAATCCTAAAGCAGGACAAAACCTACTAGTAGAAGGCAACTAAGACCTACTAGTAGAAATCATTCAAACCCTCGTTGTAGAAGATTCAAAACCTACCAATAGAAAATGCTACTGGAATTCTTCTACCTCAACCATGCAAAAACCTAATGGTAGAAAATCTTACTGAAAAAAACCTACATATAGGTTTTCTTACTTTTTACTGGTAGGTTTTGCCCAGATTTGCCAGACAGCTGCTCACACGACTCCACCTACTTCGGGGGCCCACCTCTTGTCCTCTAAGCCATACCCTAACATGCTTGACACCCTATGATGCTTTCCTAACCCCTAAAGTGAGATTTGAAGTAAGAGAGAGGGGAGAAGCAAGAGAAAGAAGAGTGGTGATTGGTGAAGCATGGGAGGACCATGCTTGAATTGAACATGCTTGTGGAAGTGTCCAACCTCTCCCCAATCATTCCAATTTAGTTCACACATGTTAAGGGAAAGAGTATGGATGAAAATGAAGAGTCTTACACCATTATTGAGATTTTACATGCTTTTAGAGAAAGAAGCTCCAAGGTTGAAGATGAAGTTTTAGAGAGAGAAAGTTGGGTTTTTACATTTCCTTCACCATCTTAATTGTAGTAAGCTTTATTTTACTTGTAATATTTCCCTCTTTTACTCCGAACTCTTTTATTTAAGTTGTAATCAAGCTTGGTTAAGTATTCTAGCATTTCCATTTCTACATTTGGGTATTTTGTCTTCAATCTTTGTATTTTGGGTATGAATGAATTTGCTCTTATATTTTAAACCTTTTTCTTGCATTAATACAAGTTTCATACTTCATTTCACTACCATGTTTATTTACATTATTTTTGTTGTTGCCTTTACTATGAGTAGCTGAACTCTTAGTTGGCTAATCTAAGGGGAATTTCCTCTTGGGTATGTGAAATCGACTCTCTTTCATTATGGTTGTAGGCTAGGTTGAGTGCGGATGTGGTTGTGGGCTCTTGATACACTATAGACTTGTCACTGGATATGCTTTTGTCCAACACAGCCACATTAGTTCCTCACTTCCTATGAATCAATCAAACACCGAGACACCATTGGTTGAATGAATTGAGTCGATTTGGCATTCCCATTGGAATGACCTCTATGGATTAGTCAACCTTGTTTTCTTGCATTTTTACCAAAACACAACTCACCAAAACACAATTCACAAGATTTTCCAATTTTCATTTCTTTACAAATCACCTTTCAAAGCATTTGAAATTTCTTTCCCTGAGGAGACAACATTGGAATACCTATTCCAAGTAAAACACAACATTGCAAGTATATCTACATTTGGGGAGCACTTTTGCACACACACGTTTTTGTTCACACACACGATTTTCCCCATTTCTTGCATTTGAACCTGAGGGAGAGTGACACTCACCAACTTGTATAAGCCATATGCACACAATCTGAGCTCATGTTTAGAGATTAGGGAAAACCATCAAGCACTCAACCCCTTAGTTAAAGGATTAGTATGCATTGATTTTGTATCAATATGTTCAATCACAATATCATCTTTCTTCATAAGGTCCCTAACTGAAAGTATTTAATTTTCATATGCTTAGACCCACTAGAATTTTTGTTATTCTTTGAATAGAACACATCTGCACTATTACCACAATAAATTGTTAGTGGCCTAGAGATAGAATTAATAATCATAAGCCCTAAAATAAAATTTCTTAGTCATAGCTTTTGTTGCAACTTCGTAACAAGTTACAAATTCAGCTTGCATAGTGGAAGAAGCTATGAGGCTTTTTTAACACTCTTCCATATTATTGCTCCTCTAGCTTACATGAAAATATATCCTGAAGTGATTTTAAATCATCCGGACAACCAGAAAAATCTAAATCTGAGTAACCAATTACCTCAAGACTATCAACCTTCTTGTAAACAAGCATGTAATTCTTTGTCCTTTGCAAGTATCTCATAACTTTCTTAGCTCCCACCTAGTAATCTAATCCTAGTTTAGAAAGATACCTACCAAGAACACTAACTACAAAGCCAATGTTAGGATTGTTACAAACCGTGAATACGTTAAGCTGCCAATTGCACTTGCATAAGGTATATTTTTCTTAAACTTCTTCTCAAGATCATTTTTTGGACATTGACCTAGATTGAACTTATCACCTTTCACAACAAGTACATCTCAAGCTTAGAATTATGCATATTAAAATTTTCAAGCACATGATCTATATATGTGCCATCTTGAGTCATACACGGCTTGGGATAAAACATCATGCTTTTCCCCCTGGAACTTAAAACAGACACCATTAGGTGTGTAAGCAGTGACCCTCTTCCTATCACAATCAATGACGACCCGATGTGCCGTCAACCAATCCATCCTGAGGATCACATCAAACTCCGACATGTCCATGACCCTAAGGTCCACGGTGAGTAGAATCCTCGAGATCTCTCACTCACAGTCCCGACATATCTGATCAACTCTCACCCTAGCTCCAAGGGAAGAACTCACATGTAGTGGTTTTTCCAAGGTCTCAACCTCTAAGCCCAAGTCTTTCACACAAGATGCAGCAATAAAAGAATGCGATGCACTAGAATGAAATAATACTCTAGCCCATAAGCGAGAAAGTAGGAATGTACCCTGTATCACCGACGGATCTGTCGGCTCAGTCTGTGGCACCATGGCATAAACACGCCTCTAGGTTCCTGAAGTACCAGCTTCTGAGCCCTGTCCTTGGCCTCGACCCATGCCCTGGCCTACCTGACCTAATTGTGGAGTCCCCACCCGTGTAGTGGTAGGAGCATGAGTAGTACCCTGGAACTGGTACTGGCTTCCCTGACCCATGATGGCGTAGGGAGGAATATATTGTGTCTGCGGTTGTCCCACCGATGACTGGGACTGAGACGTCCCATAACTCTGGGTTCCTTGCCTCTGTGGGTAATCCTGCTTCATATGACTCGGTTGGTGGCAGTGGAAACATGTTCTCTGACCTTCCTGATATGTAGTCTCCGGGCTTCTCCCACCTTGGGAGGGTCGACCTTGCCCTTGGCCCTGATAGCCACGGCTCTGTCCCTACGGAGGAAAAGTCCTCTACCTCTTTCCTGAGCTAGAAGAAGAGGATTGACCCTCCTTCTTCTTGTCCTTGGCACCTGACTCTTGGATACTCCTTGCGTCCTCAATCTCTCTCTCAATGGCCATAGCTGTGGTGACCATCGAGTCCAAGTCTAGCAGAAGAAGACCCACAATTTTGCCTCGGATGGATAACTTCAAGCCATCCTCAAACTTCCTCACCTTGGCCATATCTGTGGCCACATAATCATTGGCGAAACGTGATAATTTCATGAATTTAGCCACATATTCCATCACCATCATGGTTCCTTGTTTCAAGTCTAAAAACTCTCGGGCCTTTGTATGTCTAGCAGCTGCCGGGAAGTACTTTCCCATGAAGAGTTCCTGGAACTCTACCCAAGTCATAGCCTCCAAGTACTTGGAGTCCTTCACCCAATCCCACCACAATTAGGATTCTCATTCCAGCTGAAACGTAGCTAGGGTTATCTTCATGGCTTCGGAGGTGATCTCCATAGCCCTCAACACCTTATCGACTTGCTAGAACCAATGGTCAATCACCATCGGGTTCGCCTCTCCCTTGAATACGGGAGGTTTATGTGCTTTGAACTTCTGAAGGTTACTCATGCCTCCTTGCCCCACATTTGCACCCATCTGTACAATATTAGCAGTTGTAGCACTAGTTTGTGCAATCGTAGCAGCCATCACACCAATAGCCTCCACAAAGGCTTGTTGGTCAAAGGCCGGTGGTGGTTGGTTATTCTGTCCACCCCGACGTCCCCTCTCTCTAGTTGCCATCTACTCACATGTCAAATAGCAATAGAGCATTTATTTAGTATCTCATGATAGGGACCAACTTGAAACATTGAGATTTTTCTCCTTGTTTCCCTAGTAGAGTCTATACCACCCACCAGTAAACATTCATACCTTAAACTATCCCGTTCATTGCTCCTTGAAATGTACAATGCATGCAATGGTCTAAACCCACTGTCCATCAAGCCCTAGGTAATCCGTATACCTATGCTCTGATACCAAGCTATGACGCCCCTAAAACCGGGGGTCCCGTTAACCTCCCGTCAACCCGCGAAAATATCCGTGATTGTCGCATAACCCGACATCACGTTTATCACATCCCTATAATCAGGATTATGACCCACACGAGGATCCATGTTTATTTTAATCATTTAATCCCATTGAGGTTCAATGTACCCCAATCTATCTCATATAAAGTCCATTTATATCATTGGAGCCAAAGGACTCATGGCCCAATAGCAAGGTAATGCATTCTTAAAATGTCAGATTTTTGGAAAACCTTCCAGAAGGTTTTTCCTAGACTTCTGAAAGGTTTTACTCACTGGAAAAGTTCTTCCGGAAGGTTTTGTCTACTGGATAACAATTTACAGTAATCTTCCGGAAGGTTTTGCCTGCTGAACCAAAAGTTTGTATTAACCTTCCGGAAGGTTTTGCCTAGAATTTTATGCCTCTTCAGTTTTTCATTTCCAATCCACTCAAAAATTTTCCAAATCCATCCCAAACATATATAAAGATATTTTCTACATTATACATGATTCATACAAGTCTATTACAACCCATTCCATACAATTCACATGCCAAAATGGAATTTAAACCAAGAGTTTTACATAAACTTGGTTCAAGAGCCACAACCCTGCTCTTCTTCACCCCTGAGGCCCCTAATGTATGTCATCCACCGGAATATGCCCCGTATCTGAAATGTTTCCCGTATAGGGTGAGCCAACACCCAGTAGAGTATTTTCTACAAAGGCTACTCCCCAACCTAAGTGCATATGCAATGTTTACATGCAACATTTAACAACAACAATCATTCCAACCAACACTTAAGCAAATCAAGGTTGAAATCTAACATACCATGCCATGAAATGAGATGAGGCCCATTCATGCAATTTACCCGAGCCCTTCCCAGCTCGACAACACATGCAATGCCAATGTGTATTAAAATCGAGTTTTTCTAGCTCTGGCTATTTACCATCACCCCAAGCTATGCAATGAGTATCAAAATCGGGCTTTTCAAGCCCCCGCTATTTGGGTTACAAACCTAATGGCTAACTAAAATCTTCGAGTCTTTCTTGGGGTGGGTATTTATGGACTTATACCAACGGTCACACAACCGACACGGAATTCATGGACTTCCACCAACGTTTCTGCGTACACCGACACACGTTTTGAGTTCTTATACCAACGAAAGTGCGTATCCAAATATTGGGTCTCTCACCAGAGGGATAATCTAACCGTTCTTGCTACCCCGACCTAAATTCTTTTTCATGCAATCGTGCGACTCAGCCGGATATTAAATCTAACTTTTTCGAGCCCACCCATCACATACACCCATAAATGCGATGTCTACGTGCATATGCAATGTAATGCATCAGTGCTAATTTAACATCATGCCCACATGTAATGAATACCACATGAGCAAAATTAACTACATTCAAACAAGTCTCATGGCAATTTATATCCGAAGCATATAATCACTAAACTCTCTCTCAATGCTATATATCAATATATATCATTCTCAACAACAATTCACAAGCATGTTATAACATAAAATATGCTAACAACACACTTAGCTCCCAAGGCATAAAATGAACACATAACATGCCCACATAACAATCAATTTCATGGATCACATTTAATCTAATTCACAACCCATTTCAAGGTAAAATTTATTTTACCCAATTTCAATACCCATTTCCCCAATTCAATCAATTCTAATCCATAGACATGTGATATCAATCTCTACCAACCTACCCATTACATAAAACACTCTAAGTTGTAAAATAAACCCGAGTAGGAAGGAACTCTACCTCTTGAAGCGTAAAACAACGTTGAGAAGCTCCAAGAACCCAAAACAATCTTGAATCCTCACTTTTCCAAAATATCATTTTTCAACCTTTGGTGAAACCCGTCATTTTTGGTGTGGTCGCGTAGCCCTCGGCAAGGAGAATGACTTTTGTTCTTGGCTCGAACGGATCCGAGCATCGTGGAGTTGTAGATCGTAGAGAGAAGGTGGAAGAGTTCTCTCTTTTCCCTCTCTTCTCTATCGGCTAACGGCTGGGCATAAGAAGATTTTTCCTCCTATTTATATTCCTCAATGCTAGGCCCACAACGCGCCACACGACCCTTTTTTTCCCGGGTCTGTTTTCATCCCAAAACGATTAAATTTTGTCCCGGTTCAAGTTCAAATTAATTTTATTTTAATTTGCCTTAAATTATATCCCAACTTTCAAAATTTTATTGAAAATTCCATTTTTGGGTCATCCGAGACTCGACTGCCTCGTAAAACGTAAAAAAATTGACTATCTCAAAATTTGATGAAATTTGACATGGTAACTAGATTTCGCGAGACAAATCAAACGATGAGGTCCATTTTGTCATCTGAGATTTAGAAAATCTCAAGTTTTTAACCCGTATTGTAGCGACAAATTATCGTTTTGCTCTTGTTTACAAAAGTTTAATTTTACCGGGTTTTACATAAATCAATCCTTAAAATTATATCCAAAACCAAAATAATTTTCGCCAACACTAACTAAAGAACATCCCTAACAAAAGTAAACCGCCAAATCTAAACTCATAAACTAAAACTCATTCTCAAACTTCTACATTTGGATCCACATCATAATCCACCTCAGCATCCCAATCTACCCGTTCATTTAGCTCTAGATCCTCCTGAACACTAAAATCAGAAAGATGTTATGCTAGGGTGAGCAATAAAGCCTAATAGAAAAACCCTCTCAAACCCAAACAATGTTTCAAAATCATCAAAAATAGATAAGTCTTACGTTATAAAATAACATATAAGAATTTTAAATAAAACAGTGATATTTGATAACGATCTTAAGTTACGATACGAAATAGTAAATTCATAACAGAATAGAATCATTCACAAACCAAAGCTCAATACACACTATCTCATATATATAGGTTAACTAGCATGAATCTACACATCAAGAATATCCTGGCCCACTCACACACACAATTATCTAACCAATCATCGCAAGGATGTACCACTTTTGGAACGACGTATACTGACACATTGACAATGAAGAATCCTTTCCAAGAATAGTATACATGGAAAACCAAAAAAATTTAATAAATAGATTAAATGGGTAATATGATAGTTAAGCCGATTAAGCAAGGTTAAAAATCTAAAATTTTATATAACTTGAATGATGAAATGGACCTCACCATTGGACTCGTGTTGTGAAAATGATTTGGGCTTACAAATTTTTTTAAATTCTGAGACAATTGGAATTTTTAAGTATTACGAGACAAAATATGCGATCAGGCAATACATGATTAAAATTTTAACAACTGGGCTTTTATTTGCAAGGCCGACGATATAATTAAAATAGCTACTCATCTAATATTATCCAACATTTGTCCAAATGTGATTGGCTCTCTAGGATTTCCAACCACTTACATTGTGAGACTTGGCAAGCTTTACACCTAGTATAAAAAGGACCAAAAAGTGGAAGACCTTTCATCCAATCCGCCATTCTTCTTGAAATTTTGGTGGACACAAAGAGAGAGAAAGAACTCCCAACTCTTCACCCTATTCTTCCTTCTTCTAAAAATTTCTCAAAATCCAACTATCGTATCTTCATCAATCAAAAATTAAAGTTTCTCTACGCAAGAGGGCCACACATAAACACCAACATCAACTATTTTTCACCAAATTTCGAGTCAAGGGTTTTGGCTAGAGCTTGACGAAGGATTTTTTGGATTTTTAAGGGATTTTCTTCGCCACCACTTGCTTCTAAGAGGTGAAGTTCCCTTCTATCTAGGATTGATTCCAATTTTGTGCATGTATTTGTTATGGGTATAATTATATGTATGTTAATTGTATAATTAGAATATTGCTAGTGTAGCTAGTGGGTTCTCTTATGGATTGATGAACATGTTATCCTAATACTTGTAGTATTGGGTAAATGAGAATGTTGTTAAGTTAATTATGAGATGTATGTTGTGTATAAATCTATGAACCCTACATGTTTGTACATGTTTGTTGAAATGTTGTAGTGTAGACAATTATGCAATGTGGGTTAATTGCTGCATATCACATGTTTGATGAAATGCTAGAATAAGAAATATATGTTTTCTTGCTATATTTGAGATTGTAATTCCACTTAAATTGTATTTGGGCGTACATGGCTTGTGCGTGGGTTTAACACAACATCCATAATGCATTGCCATGGTAGTGTGTGTTTGTGCATGGATTGATCACTTACCACATAGGTGAGTGGGTGGGGCTTGGGAATTGGACTATGGTCCGATTAAGTCTCACAGGAATATGCATGATAATGTGTTGGGGTATAGCAAGTGAGGCTAGCTTCTCCCTCGAATGCAAGACCCAATTTTTCGATTACACACTATTCGGTGGTGTAACGAGTCCATAAAAATATGACAGTGAATACGAAGTCAAAGGTGTGATGTCCTTGAGATAAGTTGACGATTTAGTAGCATGTTGGTGAAAGTCCATAAATTACCTATCCCATAAAGACAAGATAATAAATAAAAGGTCATTGTTTGAGTAGAACTCAATGGTGTGGGCATGGAGTGTCTGGTTCATGAGCATGGCATCACATGTGTCGTGAGAACCCGGGGGTGGGTCTGAGGTTGGTTATACATGCATGAAGCACCACCTCTTGTCATGACATAGTGATAGCATTTATTCACGTTCATGTACATATGTGAATGCTCGAAATGTTTGAATGTGTAACGACCCAAAATCTGGGGATCTTTTCTTAACTCATTGATCACCCATCAACCCGCGGAAGTACTCGTGATGCTGCATAACCCGACCCCACATCATCACATCCCCTCCACCGGGATCGTAACCAGCACAATGTTTGAACAGAGTCTCCCTTGTACCCAAGCACTCCCAAATGCATAACCTGTGTTGTAAACTCCCACATGTTTATATTAATATAATAATATAATTGTTTAGTAATTATAATATATGTAATGACGTAAGAATGAACCATATAGATTATAACAGTAGAAATAAATACTTGGGGGACAAATTGATTGTGAAGTTTAAGTTTCGAAGGTGTTTAAGCTTGGGGGATTGTTGATTCAAACTTTTTTAGTGATCGGATTAATATTATACACCCAAGTATAAGTGGTCGAATTGTAATTTTCTCGGTTTTAAGTCCAAGTATCAATCCTACGAAGAGTTTTAATAATTTGGAAACGAAATAAAATAGTTAAGTTGCTAATTTGAATATGACAGCATGTGATAGCTTGTGATGTGAGTTTAGATTGATAACTAGTCTAAGTAAATTTTTATGTGTAGATAGACTAAGACAATAATAAAAAGTATCCTTCAGTTCAAAGATCCCATATGTGTTATATTGGTTAAATACTGAAAATGCTACCTTATAGCAATCAACTTCCATGTTACTGGCAAGTTAATTGGTAGGTCTGATGTATATAAACCATCACACAACAACTTCTTAGGTAAGCTAGTGGTATCCATGACAATTGATTAATCCAAGCAAACCAAAAAGACAAGCTATTCATGAGGAATACTTGAATTATTCATTTTTTTTATAATAATAGGTGCATACATAATAAACCATAACACATCCACTTCTTAGGTCAACTGGTGGTAGTAGTCATAACACAGCAACTTCTTAGGTTAACTAGTTATAGATGTGTCAATTGACTAATCCAAGCAAATCAGAAGGACAAGTCATTCATGAGGAATACTTAAATTATTTATTTGACTCTATCTGTGATATATATATATACCAGTTAAACATCCTCAGCATTCCAGTAGAGGATAAACCATACCGATAGGAATGTCGTGGTTGTTGGACTGATAATATTATCATTTATACCAGTTAAACGATCTGAGTAATCCAGAAAGACAAGTCATTCATGAAGATCACTTAGGTCATTCATCTGATAGTTATATATATATATAAGTTAAACCCTAATAACCCAGAAGGATTATTTAGGTTTTGCACCATGTATCAATTAACATCCTCAGCGTTCCGGTGGAGGACAAGCCATACCGATAGGAATGCCGTTGTTGTTTTATTGACAGGTTGATGATGCACTGATGACATACTTCTAGGCACAGCACCGAAAGTACGCACATCACTGTATAATGCATAAATATATAAAACATCAGCATTTTTAGAATTTAACCAGTATTGTACATAAGTTTACCTCTCACTGGAGGATATACGGAAATACTCACGCCCCATTACTACAAACAAGCAAGGAGTGTAGGCAGTTTTCATTATAACTAAAATTAAAATACATAATCTAAATTGTCTTTCACAAGGAACAACTGAAACGTAATCACCTTTATTATCAGTTGTGACAAAAAGGTGATAGCAGTTTAACTATTCGAATAGAAAGATACAATAGAAATGTAAAAGTACAAAGTTTGGATTGAAGTGCATCACGGACCAGATCGTTTTTGCAACTTCTCTTTTTTTTCTCTTTTTTCTTTTTCTTTTTCTTTTCTCTTTTCTCCCTTGGTTTTCTCTTGGTTTCAATCTGCTAAAGAATGAAGGAGGGCATGGCTATTTATAGAGGAGAGGAAGCAGGAGCTGGAAGATCAAGTTCATCCGTCAAGAGTGACCATCCGAATGCCACCACCACCATTTGGATAGTGGAGCTTTGCTGGAATTTCCCACTTGCTTTGTATGTTAACTCTTCTTGTGTCGAAATTACACTTTGGCCTTTGTTCTTTTATGCTTTTATACATTGCTCCTTACATTGTGTAGTAATTCTGCATTAAACCTGAAACTTTTTAAACATAACACACATCAAACCCTAATTACACACAAACCCTACTTATCTCTAATTAATATTTTTTAGTTATTCTATCACACTAATTTGACTTTATTAATTGTTCTAATTTATATATTGATTAAGGTTAATCAATTGTTAGGAAAGTTCAAAATATTTTAAGGTCAAAATAAGATTTTCATTGAATCTGAAAGATCTAGAAACATGAGAGAGGTAATATGGGGTGTATTAGAAGTTAGGAAGTATTCTGGAGCTAAACCACATTGTAGATAGAATTTTGGTAGGAAATAATTTGACACTATCTTAGTATTTAGACCATAACTTTTTACTTTGATGATCGTTTGAGCTGAAATTTTTATAGTAGACACTAGAATTCCAGGGCTACAAATGATTATTTCACAAAAATTTTCCAAATCAACCACTAAATAGGCCAAAACCTAATTGGAAGTTCAGCAAAAAATGGCACTCCATTTGAGCGACAGTTTGTTCCAATACTTTTGTCTGATGGAAAAACAAAAGTACTTGGTGCAACTAACATTTGAACGTGAGTTATGAGTTAGAGTATTAGATTTACATCGATTGGACTCTTTTCTCACCCTATAAATACATAAGGACACCTCTCTTAGCCTCATTTCAACATTTTTAACCCTACAAAGTCTTGGAGAGTAAGAAAGAAGGGGAGAAACACAACATCAAAGGAGATTTTCACATTGGATCGGATCAAAATCTCTAGTTTTTCGCACAACACTAAGGAAGCAAGGTAAGGGTTTCTTCTTACTCTTGTTCATTGAGGCTAGGGTTTATATATATATGTATGTGTGTGTGTGTGTGTGTTTTGACTCTAAATCTTAGATATATGTTATGGAATCCTTGTTTCTTGATGTTCTTGCAAACCTTACCATGTTTTGAATGAAGTTATGGCTTGATAGCTAGAAAATCCTTGTTCTTGACATCAAAACTCTAGTTTTTCAAGAAGTATAGATTTTTACCCTTGATATTCCATTATTCTTGATTTACAGACTCTAGTGTTTAGTTTGAACAATAAAAATATATGTTGATGATCTCTTGCATAATTTCTTGAATTGATCCATTGGAAAAATACCTATGGAATTGGGGGGTTTTTTGATTTACATGTGATTTGAGAAATTGGTTGGTATTGTATCTCTTGTGTGGATATTTGAATGAAGATGGGTGACTGTTGATAGGGTATCGTAGAGTGGGTAGATGTGTTTCTTACTCTGTGTGGGTTTGAAAGTTCTCTACCACTCGTAGTAGGGTTGGTGCCTTGCAATGACCAAATCATTATTCGATCATGGGGTATCGAGGTTGAGGGCTAGTATACTATTCCTGGATTGGATTTATCACTATCGATGCATCGGTATACGCCTTTCCTAAAGTTGTGTATCCTTGCGAGGATTGGGTGTGTGTTTGTAGGCCAGGATATTCTCAATGTGTGTGTTCATGTGAAGTCTTCTGCCCTACCTGAGATACATAATGTGGGTACTAGTACATTATGGTTAATGGTACGTTGTGGGGAATGATACAAGAAATTGTTGGAAATTGTTTATATTGGAATGGTTGGTGGTTTGGAAATTGGTTGTACTTCTTCATTCTATATATTAATATTGCGTAAACTTGAGATCATATAAACTATCACTGTTTTCTTTCAAAGGTCATATATGATACTTGTAAAATGAGACTGACGGGTTTTATTTGTTTTCTAAACCTTGTTCAAATTTGAGAGGATTTTCCTACAAAGCTTAATGGTCAACCCCTACAAACAATATTCATTTTTAGATTTCGGTTTAGAGCAAGAGCTCAGAGTAGATGAGCAGGTAGCTTGGGAAGTTCAATTGATTTTTAGATGTAATTTCAATAGTTTGGCATATTCTTTTTGGATGTAATGGTCATGGTTTGACATATTCTTTTGGATGATGTTGTAGATATTATGTATGATAAATGGAATTTTCTTTATTTATGAATTTTATTAGCTACTCTCATAATGTGAATGGTTTTAGATAGTAATGTCACCCAAGGTGGATCTTGGGGTGTTACATGTGCACATATCAATCATTTGACCATTCCAAGGTCCAATCCCTATTAACTTACACTTCATATTTAGCCAATTACATCCCTTAAACAAGAAGGATTAAGGCTGGAAGGCTTGGCGAGTTATATTTGAACTTTTTGGAAAGTTTGAAAGAGGTACTGGTATCTCTTGCACGTATTACTAGTACCAGAGTCTTCTGTCTGCCAAGTACCAGTACTTGAGCAATGGGGTACCGATACCATGACCTTTATTTCCCAGGTTCTTTGCAATTGTCAGGTATTAGTACCTAGATGACGGGGTACCGGTACCTGAACCCACTATTTGCCAGGTACCAGTACCTACATGTCGTAGTATCAGTACATGAGCCCACTGTCCATAGAGGTACCGGTAACTAAAGGCTTGGTTCCAGTACTTGAGCTCACTGAAATCCAGGTATTGGTACCTGTGTGCTAAGCTACTGGTACCTGGTCCATCCAACAGCATGGTACCGATACCTAATCACTTTGCTACCGATACCCGGGCCTAGTTTTTCCCCAATTCATTTCATTTTCAATTTCAACTCAACCAATCTAATACGGAAAATCATCCATTCATAGATTCCCAAGAAGAGAATTGTCTAAAGATTCATATATGTCGCTTTAATACAATTTACAATTTCAAAACCAATTACGCAATTGTTTTACAAAAATGTAATTTAAAACCACATTTCAGCTTCATCTCAACAAGGTCCCATATGAGGGTCGTCCACTAGTAATCGTCCCGCACCTAAAATGTTGTTCCCATAAAGGGTGAGTCAAGCTCAATAGCATATTTGCTAAGGGGGTTACTTCCCAACCCAAGTGTATACGAAATGTTCAAATGCAATACAACAATCTAATATTCATTCAAGAATATACAATTTAATAATGAATGTCACAATGTCATGTCATGTTATGAGGTGAGACTCACGCATGCAATGCAACCTGAGCCCTCCATCGACTCCCATAATACATGCAAGATCATGCATATACATCCAGGCATTCCAAGCCCCCACCATTGATGTTGAACATCCAATGACTATTTTATAAAATCATGTGTCTTTCTTGGATAGGTGATTTCCTGGACTCACACCAACAGCCCACAACACCGACACGGCATTTTGGTATCCCACCTCTAGTTCCACGTACACCGACCCACTTTTTTAGAACTTCATCGTCGGTAAAGTGAGTAAACCAACCAAGTAACCAAGTCTTGCATCCGAGGGAGAATCTAGCCCTTCTTGCTATACCTGAGACATATTTTCAACGAAACTCATGCGACACAGTCGAACCTAGGTCCAACCTTCCCAAGCCCACGTATTAACTCACCAATAATGGTGTTTGATCAAAAACACACACACACACCCACACTCATCTCACATGCTCATGAATGCGATGTTTCCCGGACATATGCGATGTAATGTACAATTGCTAATTCCAATATCATGTTCATCATATCATGAGTATAGCATGAACATATATACAATTTCCACAATGTCATATTCATTCAAATAACATCCTTAATCATTCATAGGCATTAATTTAAACACCCATTAAGTGCAAAGATCATGTAAACACATATCATGCCCAATTCATCACATTTCTCATGAAATTACAAACAAGTAATTTCAACAAACCTAATTCAGGCTAGAATTGATTTTATCCATTCTTATACCATCTCCTATACTCTAGATTACACTAGGAGTATTTTTAGACAAGAGATTTCATCTCTAATCATGATACCCATTCCATATACAACCCTAGGTTGGAAATAAACCTAGATAGGAGAAGAACCCTACCTCTTGAATCGTAATACAAGTAGTAGTAGCTTCAAAATATCCACATCAAGCTTCAAAGCTTTGACTCCAACAATCTCGTTCTTGAGACTTCGGCAAAACCCACAATTTTTGATACGTGGTTGTAGCTCTAGTCGCTTGAACAACATTTGTTTTTAGCCCAAAGAGATTCGATGAACGAATAGTCATAGATATCAAGGAAAAGTGGGAAATTTTTTGAGTTTTCTCTCTTCTTCTCTTTCTCTCCCTCTCTCTCTCTCTCTCTCCAAAAAAAATCTGGAGTAAATGTGGAGAAAAGCTGATTTTTCACCCCTATTTATATACCCACTAATACTTGGTCCACATTCAGCCACATGTCCCATCTCTTTCTGATCTGATTTCATCACAAATCAATTAAATCTTGTCTTGTATTATGTTCAATATATTTTATTTGAACTAACTTCAAACTATTTTTTGTGTTTCGCAATTAAATCCCGATCGCGTTTATTTCAATCACACGACACTATCGCATTGTAAAATATAAAAAATTTGACTGTCTCGGAATTCAACGAAATTTGACTGGGTAACTAGATTTCGTGAGATAAATCCAACAGTGAGGTCCATTTGGTCAAGTTCTACAAAAATTTAGGTTTTCAACCAGTACTGTAACAGCTAATCACCATTTTGCCTTTCACAATAAAAATTTAAATTTTTCTAGGTTTTACATTATTCCCCCTTAACGAAATTTCATACCCGAAATTCACACACACATGCACATACAACCACATACATATGCAACAAGTCATATGATGTCTTATGGCTACAAGAGTGTACCTTCATCCTCGAACAAAAACAGATAACTGACACGTATTGTGCCCTCACACTCCCATGTCGACACCCCCACAACACGGTGCTGCCACAACACCATCACCAGCCTCAAGGTCTTGCCTCATTAAAACTGTTCTCAGTTATCTATGATATACACAGGTCCCTCCTCGAAGGTACCATCTGTATCAACAACTAGCTCTCCCTAATCCACCACATACGTAGGATTTGTAGTGTACTTTCGGAGCAAAGAGACATGGAATACCACATGAACATTGCTTGACTCTGTTTCACCCTAATCTCCTAACACAAACTCAGACTATGTTTATATGGCTTATATGGATAGGTAAGTGTCACTCTCCCTCGGGTTTGATTCTAGAAATGGGGAAAACGTGTGTGAATGAAAATGCGTGTGTGCAAAAGTGCTCCCCAAGCATAGAGAGACTTGCAATGTCGTGTTTTTCTTGGAATTGAGTTTCCAAGGTCATCTCCTCATGAAAGGAATGTCAAATTGTGTTGAAGGTGATTTTGTAAAGAAATGAAAAGTATAAAATCTTGTAATTTATGTTTTGGGGAGTGGAGTTTTAGATAAAATGCAAGAAAACAAGGTTGACTAATCCGAAGAGGTCATTCCAATGGTAATGTCAAATCAACTCAATTCATTCTACCAATGGTGTCACGATGTTTGATTGATTTGTAGGAAGTGAGGAACTAATGTGGAGATGCAGCCTCAAGCATACCCTGTGACAAGTCGATGGTGTATTAAGAGCTCACAACCACGTCCGCACTCAACCTAGTCAAAACCAAACACTTAACACTACGAGGAAGAAATGGAGGAGAGTTGATTTAGCATACCCAAGAGGAAATTCCCCTTGGATTAGCCAACTAAAAACTTAGCTACTCATAATAGGTGCAAGAACATACATAATGTAAAGAGACATGGTGAAGAAATAAAGATTAAAATTTGTATTAATGCAAATAGAAGTTAAAGTACAAAAACAAGTTCATTTCATACCCAAATGTAAATCTTGGAAGGGGAAACCCAAATTTACACATAAAGGAGATTAAAGTGCAAGAAGTAAAGATTACAAGTGATTTGAAGCTTACTACAACTAAAATGGAAGTGGAAATGCAAAAACCTAACTTTCCTTTGTAAAACTTCATCTTCTTCCTTGAACTTCTCTCTCTAAAACTATGTGTGTAGCTGAATTGTTTTTGTAGGACTTGGTCCAATTTCATCCATACCCCTCCCATGGTCTATGAGACTAACTTCCTATCATTGGAAGGCCTTTGGGGACTGTTACAACCAACCACAGGCCTTGCATTCCTCTTCCATGCTTCCCCCCAACCACTATCTTTCTCTCTCTTCTTATTCCATTTTTTTTCTTCCAAAGTCAGATTTTAGGTGTAAGAGAAAATCATTTTATGTGGAATGTGTCAAGGCATGTGTGGGAGAAGTGGTGGTGGGCTCACGAAGCTGTTGTAGTTGAGATTGCAGGTTTCTGGCATTTTTGGGCAAAACCTACTAGTAGAACGATGATAAAAATTATGGGTAAGTTTTTCCAGTAGGCAAAATCTACCAGAAGGTTTTGGCAAGGGCAGTGGTAGAAAAATTCTTGTGCACTAAACCTACCGATAGGTTTTGATGAACATCTACCGGTAGGTTTTCACCTGTTTTGACTTTTTCTAAATTTCTGGATATCCTGAGCCATCCGTTAAGCCTCCCCTTCTTCTCCATTGCCTTTAAGCACTTGATGGATGGCTTAATACATGTCATTTCCCACTCTTTACCTACAATCACACAAAACTCCATTAATTGTTAGATTAAACACAATTTCCCCCATTTTCTCCACAAAAGCAAGTATAAAATGGGTGTAAAGATATAAATGATGTGAAATATTCTATGCTCATCAAACACCTGATAGATTTGGTAGTAACGTCAGCCGGGAAGTAATTGTCCCATGTCCCTCTATCACTCTCACAACCTCATCATTCGGCCCGAGGGTGGGCCTATCCACATGACGCTCGAACATCACATTCTTCTCATCAATGCTCTTTGCGTGAGCATCATTCTTTTGCATTTTCTTCCTCTCCCCACTCTCTCCACTGGGGCCCACCTTTGTCCTCTTGGGGAACTCGTGCTCGTGGGTTATAGAGAACTCAACCCTGTTCATTTTATACGGGCCACGAATATCAAAAATGCCCCAAGGGCCACAAAGGGTAAAACCCACATCCAAAGTTGCTCACATAGATCAAAAGTAACATGAGAATGCTTACCTAGACGACCCATAAAGATGGAATCCAAGCTTTTGATGAAAATCAAAGTGAAGTGGATTTGGGTGAAATTTTGAGAAAACTAGGGTTTTATGGAGAAATCCCAACAAATTGCAGTGAAATCCAAGAAAGAATCAACCTTAGGAATGGAAATTGAAAGATTTGATGGAATGGTAGGGCTTCTTTGAGGGTTTGAAAGGTTTTGAGGGATAGGAGACAGCTTAAAAAAAAGTAGAGGAGAAAGTGAAGAGTTTTCTGAAAAATCAAACTTAAAACCCTCGTTTCCAGGTTTTCTGGGCAAAACCAACAAGTAGAATGATCAAAACCTATCAGTAGGTTTTGTGCACTAGAAAATTCCTACCGGTAGGTTTTGACTAACATCTACCGATAGGTTTTAGCTTTTTTTCAAAAATTCCCCTATGCTCCCATTTTCATTTCCATTCCAATTTTATTCAACCTCTAAACATTCTAACAACCTATTTACAACCTCTACTCCACCAAAAACCTAAACTATGATTGTGAACCATAATTGAGTGATCATGCCCAAAGTCATTTACGAAATTGCAATCTGATTTAAAATTTTGATGCTTTCAAAAACACAAGACATGGATTTCTAAATCTAACTACCAAAATGAATACCCAAAATGTAAAGCACAGATTCAAATGGTAAATGCATTCCTATTTCTTCCCAATATCGAAAGTTTGCGCGATATTCCCCCATCCCACAAGCATAGAGTTTCCTGACACATAATTCAAATACCCGAACTAAATACACATGAGCAACACAATGGATTTAAATGCTATTCTAGAGTATGCACCTACACATTTGCTTTCAAACTCTTATGTGTGTGAAATGGACATGTAATTTAAGCATTTACACATTGGAATTTACATTCACTTGGCTATCCAAATTCAGCTTTGACGTAAAAACTCACCAAGGGTTTCTCTTAGAAATGAATAACACAATGATTATCCAAGCATGCTCTCCAAGTGTATATGTGAGATGGAATCTTGTGCACAAATCGAAAAAATCACATATAATCCCAAATTGATGCACATGCATAACAATTCAAACAAACTTGGCATAATCTCAAGAATGGAATGTTTGGGCACTAGATAGAAAAACCAACTTCTCTTTTTCATTTAAAGTATGCTTTCTCTAGATCATTTAGGGCTTTCAAGGAATGTAATAAGGCCTTGGAGGTGATATTTTTGACTGAGTGAAATGAAGGGTCAAAGAATGCAAAAAGGGTTATTCCGAGGGCATTAACCTTTAGAGCAATGCTATTGGGACCTAATTTACTGACATAATTCACTATGACATTTGGATTAACTATAGGGCCCATCAAATATTGGAACTTGGTGTTGATCCAATGGTTCTACTGAAGCCACATCATTATGTCAGCAAATTAGGTTAGATTTTTTGGTCCAAATAGTATTACTCTAACCTTTATTACCAAAATTTCTTTTTTGCTAAAATTTTCAGATTTACACCTTCACTTCACTTTTTGTTTCTTTCTTTTCTTCTTCATTCTTTTTCTTTTCTTTTCTTTTCTTGTTCAACCCCCCTTTCTCCTTTTTCTTGGATTTTTTTTCATTCAAAATTTGACTTCAGCACCATTCATCCCCTTTTGGGTTTCCTCACCACATTTCCTTTTCTTTATGATCAATCACAATCAGTCTCGGAATAACCAATGTGTGGTAATTTTAATCATTTTTCACTAGCTGGGTTAATCATGTGGCATGGACATGAATTTTCAATTAAAGCTCAATCACAGCACTAGGGATAAATTTTTCACAAGAAAAAGGCTAAAGCTCAAAGCAATTCAAAGATGGCCTAAGATCATCTCTAGATAAGCATGGGGAGGCATATTGGCATTTTAAGATAAAGTCAATCAGCTATCCACATGCACTCTAACCGAAGCAAGCATAATGAGATTATTGAACAGATTTTGAATTTAAAAAATTATTTCTTTGAGTAAACGTAAGTTCCCTCCGACAAGGATTGACACTAAAGCTCACACGGGTACTTATTTCATCTCTAATATGCATGTCAAGCACTAAAATGTTGATCCAATCAGTAAATTGTCAAAATTACGCATTTAAGATACACTATGGTTGAGTTCAAAATCAAACATATATGTGATACTCATGCATAGGATAAACTTTTATGGTGTACTCATGTGTTCAAAGTTCAAAATGAAGATCAAGCAATCATTTAACCCATAACACTCTAAATAAGAGAATATGTTTCAACATTTAGATATTTTTCACAAAAAATTTCAAAATTTTCATATATTTAGCAACTACTCTACAACAAATTTGGTCAAATATGTGAATGATGAATTTCACCACAAAAATGGTATTATCAACAACAAAAATTTTAGTGTATCATACAAATGGTGCACCTTATCCCCTAACTTGAACCATGCGTTGTCCTCAATGCAACAAAAAGGATATGGAATGCAATGAAGGACTCAAAAAGATAAGTAGGGTTAGATAACACCTCGCAATGAACTCTGACAAAAAATCACCACAATGTGCACATTTGAAAAAGAAAACATTATTCAAAGACGAAAGTAAGTAAACAAATTAACTGGTAAAGTAAATGATGAAAGAAAGCGACTGAACACTACAATCTATTTGAACAGTTATTCATCAACAAGCTCTGGGTAAATCGTATCCCCTAATTCCTCCTCCACCATTTGAACCTCAAAACCCACGAAGAATGACTTAAGTCTTTGGCCATTGACCTTGAATGTTTTGCCATCTCAAGGGCTTGTAATTTACACGGCTCCGTTGGGTAGGCCACCTTGACAAGATAGGGGTTATCCCAACAAGATCAGAGTTTTCCTTGAAAAATAGTGAGTTGAGAATTATACAAGAGCACTTTTTGTCCGAGCTCAAATGTTTTTTTCACAATGGATTTATGATGAAAGATCTTTGCCCTTTCTTTGGAAATTTTTGAGCTCTTGTATGTATCTCTCCAGATTTCCTCTAATTCATTCAACTCAAACTTCTTATTCTCTCCAACCATTCTCAAATTGAAGTTCAAGGTTTTGATGGCCCAATAAGCCTTGTGCTCTATCTCTACCGAAAAATGACAAGTCTTTCCATAGACTAGCCTATAAGGAGACATACCTAGGATGGTCTTGTACGCTGTGTGGTAAGCCCACAAGGCATCGGTCCACCTAATTGACCAATCATTTCGATTCAGACTCACCGTTTTCTCTAGTATGTTTTTAATCTCCCTATTTGCCAACTTGGCTTGGCCATTAGTCTGTGGGTGATAAGCAGTGGACACTTAGTGTGTTACGCCATATTTTATGCATTACAGATGCAAATGGCCTATTGCAAAAATAAAACCCACCGTCACTTATCATTGCACGAGATACCCTAAACCTGGAAAAGATGTTTTCCTTTAAAAACTTGACCACAACTCGATGGTCATTGGTGTTGGTTGGTATGGCCTCTACCCATTTGGACACGTAGTCCACTGCCAGTAGGATATAGAGGTAGCCAAAGGACATAAGGAATGGACCGATGAAGTCGATGCCCCAACAATCGAATATCTCAATGATTAGCATGGGAGAAAGGGGCATAATATTCCTAAGGGTCACAATACCTAATCTTTGGCACCGATCATAATCTTTACAAAAATGAAACACAATCTTTAATTAAAAAAAGGCCAATAAAAACCAGATTGCAAAACCTTAGTCGAAGTTTTCTTTTAAGAGAAGTGGCTACCGCATGCCTCAGAATGGTATAATGAAAGGACATCCCGTTGTTTCATTGTCAAGTACGCATCTCCTTATCACTTGATCTGGGCAATACTTCAACAAATACAGGTTGTCAAAGTAGAAGTACTTCACATCCGTCATGAATCTTCTTTTGTCCTCCGGGCTCTAATGCAGTGGTATTTGTCCTGTGGCAAGATAATTACAAATGTCAATGTACCAAGGACAAATAGAATGAATAGAAAACAAAGGCTCATCAAAAAAAGAGTTAGGGATAGGAATATGATCTTCGTCATCTTGGACAACAAGTCAGGACAAATGATCTGCCACCACATTCTCCACTCCTTTCTTGTCTTTAATGGTCAAGTTGAATTATTGAAGGAGAAGGATCCACCTAATGAGTCTCGGTTTTGTGTCCTACTTAGATAAAAGATACTTCAAAGCAGAGTGATCAGTGTAGACTACAATAGGCAAACCAATGATGTAAGACCTAAATTTGTCCAACACAAATACTACGGCTAGCAACTCTTTTTTGATGGTAATGTAATTCATTTGTGCTTTATTTAGAGTCTTGCTAGTGTAATATATTACATATGGTCTTTTTTCTTCCCTTTGACCGAGCACTGTGTCGACCGCGTAATCCCTCACGTCGCACATGAGCTCAAATGGGAGTTCCCATTTGGGTGGTCGCATGATTGGAGGTGAAGTAAGCATGCTTTTGAATTTTTTAAAAGATGTCTCACAATCATCCGACAACACAAAGGGAACATCCTTTGCTAGAAAATTGGCCAAGGGCCTTGCCAATGCACTAAAATATTTTATAAATCTACAATAGAAACTGGCATGGCCAAGAAACGACATGATATCCTTGATGACCTTCAAAGTGGGGAGTTTGAAAATTGCTTTCACCTTGGATTTGTCTACTTAAATCCCATTTTTTGATACAATGTGCCCGAGCACAATCCCTTATGTCACCATGAAGTGGCACTTCTCCCAATTGAGCACCAAGTTTTTTTTCTCACATCTTTCAGGCACTCTCTCCAAATTCTCCAAACACCCCTCAAATAAGCCCCCAAACACGAAAAAATCATCCATGAAAACTTCCACATTTTTCTCCACCATATCGCAAAAGATTCCCATCATGCTTCTCTGAAAATTTCCCAGGGTATTACACAATCCGAATGGCATTCGATGATAAGCAAAGGTGTTAAAAGGGCACATGAATGTTTTCTTATCTTGGTCCTCTAAAGCAATCTCGATTTGGTTGTAGCCAGAGTAGCCATCCAAGAAGCAATAAAAGAGGTGTCTGGCTACTCTCTCCAACACTTGGTCAAGGAAGGGCAAGGGAAAATGATATTTTCTTGCACATGAGTTGAGTTTTTGATAGTCAATACAAACTCTCCAACCGGTCACCACCCTTGTCGGAATCAAGTCATTCTCCTCATTTGCAGCCATGGTGACCCCCGACTTTTTTGGCACTACTTTAGTGGGGCTAACCCATTTACTATCAGCAATTGGAAAAATAATGTCCACATCAAGTAGTTTGAGCACCTCATCCCTCACCACATCCTTCATGATAGGATTTAGCCTTCTTTATAGTTGTCGAGATGGTTTGGTGTCTTCCTCCATGTAGATTCAATGTGTGCAAGTAAGGGGACTAATCCCCTTGATATAAGTAATTGTCCAACGTATTGCTCCCTTATGCTTTCTCAACACTTCCAATAATTTCTCTTCTTGCCTCGGCTCCAAGGACGAACTTATCACCACTGGGAATGTCTTGTGCTCCCAAAGAAATGCATACTTCAGTGTGGAAGGTAGTGGCTTCAATTCCAAGATTGGTGTTTGTACGGTTGATGGAAAAATTATTTTTTCTTGTTGTGAAAGCTTCTCAAATGTCGAGGCCCAACTTCCTACCCCTTGTACAGTTTTCAACTCCTTTTCATCAACAAACTCTTCCTCCCCCAAATTTGAATGGCAAAGTAATTCCATATGGTCCCCCACCAAAGTGTCAATCTAGTTGACCTCTTGCACTTCCTCATTATCACCTGGTTGCTTGCATAAGTTGAATATATTGAGATCCATCGTCATGTTCCCAAAGGCAAGCTTCATTATTACATTCTTGCAGTTGATCACAACATTAGATGTAGTAAGGAAAGGCCTAACTAGAATGGCAGGAATTTGAGAACTAGGATTAGCAACCGGATGAGTATCAAGAACAATAAAATCAACAAGAAAATAAAATGTGTCAACTTGAACTAAAACATCTTCAACTACACCCCTTGGTGTTCTAATGCTTCGATCCGCCAATTGAAGAATAATTGGAGTTGGCTTTAACTCTTCAAGTTACAATTGTTGATACACCGAGAAGGGTAAGAGATTGACACTTGCTCCCAAATATAGAAGTGTTTGCTCTACCCGACAATTCCCTATGGTTATGGTAATGGTACGGCAACCCTGGTCTTAGAACTTGGGTGGTGTGTTGGTTCTAAAAATGGAACTCACTTGCTCCGTGAGAAAAGCCTTTTTATGCACATTCATCTTCCTCTTCACAGTGCACAAGTCTTTCAAGATCTTTGCACATAAATGTATTTGATTGATGGCATGAAGGAGCGGAATATTTATCTTCACATGCTTAAACATTTCAATGATATCTGAATAGTTAAAAATGTTAGCTAGTGGCTTCAACCATTGGGGAAAAGGGGCCGGAATAGGACACTCATGCACATTCAAATCAACAATTTTTTCATTTTCATGTGTCTCACCCCCCTCGGAGTTTCCTGTAGTCTATTTCTCTTTTGCCAATATGGCTTTGGGTGAGACTTTTGACAAAATGGTTTTATCAATTTGTTTTCCACTCCTTAGGGTGGTGACTGCCTTGAGTTGCTCACAACTCTCCTTGGTAGGCTCAGACAACTCAATCACGTGTTGACCCCTAAGGGAGGTTGAGCAGGAAATTTCCCTTTCTCTTATTAGGACAACCCTATGGCATTGGTCAATTTTGTGATTTGAGTCCAAATATCATTGAAAGCGGCGGCAGTTTGGTTGTTGATTGTTGTTTGGCTTTGAATGAATTGGTGCACGACATCCTCCAAGTTTCTTTTGTGAGGAGGTTGGTTGGTGGGTGTTAGGAAAAACCTTGTTGATTAGACCATGGATATTGGGAGCTAGACGAGGGACCATAACCATAGTAGGATTGATTTTGTTTGGGTGGAATAGGAGGCGACATTGAGCTAGACTCATGAGGAGTAGGGTTGTCATTCTTCCAATTGAAGTTTGGGTGATTGCTCTAACCCAGATTATATGTATTGGAATATGGAGAGAATGATTGCCTACTTTGTCTGAAAGCATTCATTTGTTCATGATAAACCTCTTTGAGTGCTGAAAAATTTGGGCACTCCGAGATAGAATGTTCAAAACTTTCACATATAGAGAAACACTGCTCAGCCTTAGCTATATTAGACATTTCATGCCTCCTATTCGCCTCTAGACTCTTCACCTTTTGGGACAACTTCGTGTTTTTGTAAGCAAGTCTTCTTGGTCCCATAAATTATACATCCCTCCCCCACTTGTTTGACTCCCCGAAGAGGCCCTTGGCACATCATTTGGATCCGTGATATCCCATGATTGAGCATTTTGTGCCAATGTATTGAAGTATTCAAGGGCCTCACCTGGATCTTTGTTTAGAAACTCTCAATAATACATCATGTTTATGAATTGTCGATGGACCGGTGTAATTCCTTCATAGAAAAAACTAACAAATTACCACGGTTCCAATCTATGATATGGAATTGATTGTAACTACTCTTTGTATCAATCCCAACATTTATAAAAGTGCTCATTGGATTTCTCTGAAAAATTTTGAATTTGTTTTTTAAGAGCAGTGGTCGTGGGCATCGAAAAAAATTTGTTTAAAAATTCAGAAAGCATTTGTGCCCAAGAACTTGTCAATTGAGATTTCAATGAGTTCAACCAAGTTTTGGCTTTGACTTTAAGAGAAAAGGGGAATAATTTCATGCAAGCTATGTCTTCCATGGAATGATTTGTGAGAAATGTTGCAAATATTTCCTCAAATTTCTTAATGTGCAAATAAGGATTTTCTCTTTCAATTCCATGGAATTAAGGAAGAAGTTGTAACATTCCCAGTTTAACAAGGAAGGCACGAGCTTGAATCGATAGAAGTATGCAATAGGGGGTGGTGCTTCAGGTTGGTTGAAGATAATCCCTTACTGACCTCGCCAAAGGATCAATTGGGATATTGTTTCCCTCATTCTTTGGAGGGGGAAAATGCATTCGGGGATTTGGTATTCTAGGGTTTTGCATTCCCCCACTCCTTGGAACATTAGCACCATCATCCCCAAAGTTGTCACCGGCATCCTTTAGTGGATCTTGGTAAAGATTCATATTTGGGTCTATGGCAGGTCTCACAAGTCTATTTTGGTCGTCCTGTCCCTACATACAAAAACACTATCTATAATTAAAATGAAAATTAAACACAAATATATACAAAGGGGCAACATACCTCGGCCCGTGATGAGAATCACAGGACTTACCTTCGTTGT
This sequence comes from Ilex paraguariensis, assembly GCA_963454935.2. NCBI lineage: Eukaryota > Viridiplantae > Streptophyta > Magnoliopsida > Aquifoliales > Aquifoliaceae > Ilex > Ilex paraguariensis. The sequence continues at coordinate 5,080,281 of CAUOFW020003946.1, forward strand.
CCGAAATCACCTTCTAATTCGAGGCTAGTCTTCCCTGGCAACGGTGCCAAAAATGCTTGACTGTGTTTCACCCTAATCTCCAAACACGAACCCGAACTATGTGTATATATGACTTATATGAATAGGTGAATGTCACTCTCCCTTGGGTTTGATGCTAGAAATGGAGAAAATGTGTGTAAATGAAAATGCGTGTATGTGTGCAAAAGTGCTCCCCAAGCGTAGAGGGACTTGCAATGTCATGTTTTACTTGAAATTGAGTATTTCAAGGTCATCTCCTTAGGGAAGGAAGGTCAAATGGTGGTGAAGATGATTTTACAAAGAAATGAAAAGTGTAAAATCTTGTAATTTGTGTTTTGGTGAGTAGAGTTTTCGATAAAATGCAAGAAAATAAGGTTAGCTAATCTGAAGAGGTTGTTCCAATGGGAATTCCAAATCAACTCAATTAATTCTACCAATGGTGTCTTGGTGCTTGATTGATTCGTAGGAAGTGACGGACTAATGTGGAGATGTAGGCTCAAGCATACCCCGTGACAAATCTACGGTGTATCAAGAGCTCATAATCACGTCTATACTCAACCTAATCAAACCAAACAGTTTCAACTACAAGGAAGAAATGGAGGAGAGTTGATTTAGAATATCCAAGAGGAAAATCCCCTTGGATTAGCCAAATAAAAGCTTAGCTACTCATAATAGATGCAAGAACATACATAATGTAAAGAGACATGGTGAAGAAATAAAGATTAAAATTTGTATTAATGCAAAGAGAAGTTAAACTATGAAGACAAGTTCATTTCATACCCAAATGTAAAGCTTGGAAGGAGAAACCCAAATGTAGACATGGAAAATACAAGAACATGTAGCTAAACTTGAATACACATGGAATAAAGGAGATTAAAGTGCAAGAAGTAAAGATTACAAGTGATTTGAAGCTTACTACAACTGAAACGAAAGTGGAAATGCAAAAACTTAACTTTCTCTCTCTAAAACTTCATCTTCTTCCTTGAACTTCTCTCTCTAAAACTATGTGTGTAGCTAAATATTTTTTTATAAGACTTGGTCCAATTTCGTCCACACCCCTCCCATGGTCCATGAGAGCTGACTTCCTATCATTAGAAGGTCTTTGGGGACTACTACAAGCAACCATAGGCCTTGCATTCCTCTTCCATGCTTCCCCCCAACCACTATCTTTCTCTCTCTTCCTCTTCTATGCTTTTTCTTCCAAAGTTAGGTTTTAGGTGTAAGAGAGCATCATTGTATGTAGAATGTATTAGGGCATGTGTGGGAGAAGCAGAGGTGACCTCACGAAGCAGTTGGAGTTGAGATTGTAGGTTTCTGGCATTTCTAGGCAAGAGCTACCGGTAGAACAATGATAATACCTACCGGTAGGTTTTGGCAGGGTAGCGGTAAAAGAATTCCAATGCACTAACCTATCGGTAGGTTTTGATGAACATCAACTATTAGGTTTCCACCTATTTTGGGTTTTTCTTGATTTCTTGATATCCAGAGCCACCTGTTAAGCCTCCTCTTCTTCTTCATTGCCTTAAGCACTTGATGGAGGGTTTAATACATGCCATTTCCTACTCTTTACCAACAATTACACAAAACTCCATTAATTGTTAGATTAAACACAATTTTTCCCATTTTCTCCACAAAAGCAAGTATAAAATGGGTGTAAAGAGATAAATGATGTGCAATATTCTCTACTTATCAAAAACCTAATAGATTTGGCAGTAACGCCAATCGGTAAGTGTTTGTACCAACCCTCTCGAGTACTTTGAAGGGCCTGATATACCTCGGTGATAGCTTCCCTCGCTTCCCAAACCTGACCACTCCCCTCACCTTCAAGAAGACGTGATCTCCAACCTCAAACTCTAGAGGCCTTCGTCGCCTATCAGCGTTGCTCTTTTGTCGACTCTGAGCCATAAGAAGACCATTCTGTATCAAGTCCACCTTCCCTAAGGTGTCTCTAATCAAGTTCGGACACATATAGGGTCTCTCTCCACCCTCCATTTAACAAGTCGAAGAACGGCACGGCCTCCCTTATGGTGCTTCATAGGATGTCATTTGTATATTCGCCTAGTAACTGTTGTTGTAGGCAAACTCCACTAAGGATAAGTGCTCTTCCCAGCTACCTTTGAGGTCCAGGATGCATGTCCTCTAAAATTTGGATGGTCCTCTCTAACTGACTATCTGTCTGGGGATAAAAAGTTGTACTCATCATCATTTGTGTCCCCATAGCCCACTGAAACTTCTCCCAAAAATGGGTCATGAACCTGGAATCCTGATTCGATACTATAGATACAGGTACCCCGTGTAACCGGACTATCTCCTATATATACAACCTATAAAATTCCTCTAGTATGAAGGTCATCTGCATAGCCAAAAAAGTGTGTTGACTTCATAAGACGATCCACTATCACTCATATCGCATCGTGCCCATGCAAAGTCTGTGGCAAATGAGTCACAAAATCCATAATGTCGTGCTTCCACTTCCACTGAGCTACCTCTAATGGCTAGAGCAACCCTGCAAGTCTCTTGTGCTCAACCTTGACTTGCTGACACATGAGATATCGACTAACAAAGTCTCCAATGTGTCTCTTCATCCCACTCCAATAATACTAGCAATGAAGATCGTGGTACATCTTCTTGTCACTTGGATGTATAGCAAAATAGGAGCAATGAAACTCCCTGAGGATCTCCTCTCTCAGATCTGCAGACTGGGAAAACATAACCCTTCCCCTAAATTGATGACTACCATCCGCATGAATGGCCCAGCGCATGTCACCTATACCTGACTATACTCGGTCCCTGATGGACAATATCTCTGTGTCCTGCCCCTGGAACTTGATTACTCTACTCAATAGGGAAGGCATAGCCACTAAACTTTCCAAAGTGTCTTGAGCATGATCCCTACAATGTAGTCTAAACTATCCCACATTCTCAAGCATCTATCACTCCCAGGAAGTCACACTAGCCAAGACTCCTCGTGACTTCTGGCTGAATGCATCAACCACCACACTTGTCTTACCAAGATGGTAATGCAAAGTGAAACCATCATCCCTTAGATACTCCATCCACCTACGTTGCCTCATGTTAAGGTCCTACTGTGTAAAAATGTATTTCAAACTCTTGTAGTCCAAAAGCACATCAAACTACTCTCCATACAGATATTGGCGCTATGCCTATAAGGCAAAGACAACGGCTGCCAAATCCATGTCATGCATGGGGTAGTTCTGATCATGGCTCTTTGACTATCGTGAACAATAAGCTACCACTCTCTCAGATTGCATCAATACATATCCGTGTCCGTCCTTAGAGGTATCACAATATACTATTTACCTTTGTCCCCTCTCCGGGACTATCAAAATAGGAGCCGAAGTAAGCCCCCTCTTTAACTCTTGGAATGCCCTCTCACACAAGTCATCCCACTAAAACTTAACCTCTTTCTTGGTCATTCTCTTCATAGATGTGGCTAGCCGGGACATGTCTTCAATGAACCGCCAATAATATTTTGTCAATCCTAAGAAACTGCGTATCTCAAAGAGTAACTTAAGCCTCTCCCAACTCATAACTAGCTCTACCTTTTTTTGAGTCCACTGACAAACCCAAAGCTGACACAATGTGTCTAAAAATTTCACTTTTATCAACCAAAATTCACACTTGGTGAACTTGACGTACGACAAGTGGTCTCTCAAGGTTTGGAGAATAATCCTTAAGTGACTCTGATGTTCCTCCTCAGACTTGGAGTAGATCAAGATGTCATCAACAAAGATCATGACAAACTAATCTAGGTAGTGTTGGAACACCCTATGCATGAGATCCATGAATGCTGTCGGAGCATTCGTCGAACCGAATGGCATCACAATGAACTCAAAATGCCCATATTTCATTTTAAACGCCGTCTTAGGAATGTTAGTTCCCCATACCTTCAAATGATGGTACGTCATGCACAAGTCTAAGCGTAGACCCGTGCCCCTCTCAATTGGTCAAACAAGTAATCTATGCATCGCATTGATTCCTTGTTCTTATTGGTGACTTGATTCAACTACCACTACCAACGAGTGTCCTACGTGGCTTGGGGTAAAGCATTGTGTTTTTCTCCTTGAAGTGCGACGACAAAGATCGTTTCCTAGGTCCCTGAAGTTTCTACCTAAAAGTTCTATTCCTGGCCCTAACCCACATCCTAACTCATCTGACCTGATTAAGGAGTCCCCAAATGTAAAGCACTAGGGGCTTGTGCAACACGTTGTAGTTGGAACTGATTTCCCTAGTCCATTGTGGAATATAGAGGAACAACATGTGCATGTGGGAGTCCAACTGACGATTGGGATTGAGGCATCTTAAAACTTTGTGAGTTCTACCGTAGTGGACAATTCTTCCTCACGTGGCCTGGCTGTCGACAGTAGTAACATGTCCTCTAGCCCCCTTGGAACGTTCCTTTGAATTTTTTCCCTCCTTTGGAAAATTGACTCTAGGCTTGGCCTTGATAGCCTCAGCCCAGCCCTTGTGATCCCTATAGCCTGGAAGTCCTCTGCTTTTTCCTTGAACGTAGATGGCCCATAGGACTTAAACTTCTGTGGATGATTTGAGCCCCTTGGCTCATATTGGCACTTGCATGTGCTAGGCCTGTAGCCATACTATCCATAGCCTCTATTGTGAGACTCAATCACGCATTCCATGCATATTAATATAATTTTATGGGTTAAATTATAATTACATAAAATTATGAAAAGGTGAATTAAATTAAATCTTTTATAGGCATGATGTGAATGAGCATACATTGGGTAGGTGGACCCCATTAGTGATGTATGAGTGAGACCATTTATAGAATTTCATGTGTGAAAATACTAGGGGGTTGATTTTGAAATTTTTTAAAAATTTGGGGGGAGCAAGTGTAATTATTCACCTAACTTTACACATGTTTTTAAAATAAAATAAAAGTGTGTCGTGTGTGTGTGTGTGCGCTTGCCATGTGTATGTGTTTAAAGGTGTTGAGTGTGTGTGTGTTAAATCAATTATAAAGGTGTGTGTGTGTGTGTGTGTGTTTAACATAGTAAAAAGTGTGTTGTGCGTCTGATAGAGTTCTGAGGCCGAGAGTGAGGAGAGCAATAGAAGAGAAAAAAAAAAGAGAGAAAGAAAGAAAAACAAATATACGTGCGTAGGTCTATTTGAACCGTGAGCACGGAAGGTATGTGTGACTCAATTTAATCGTACGTTGTGATTAATTTTAATATCTATGTTCTTATACATGTATGGGCTATTTTAGCATGTTTTAATGAGTAGGCTATTTTAATTTAAATTTGAGTTTAATTAAATGTATTACACATAATTAGTTAATTAGTGGGCTATCTTGTGTACAAATGATGGGTTGTTTTACTTTATGATCAAAACAGATTTTTTTTAGAGTTTCATTAAGTGAATTGAGTCCAATTAAGGGGCTGTTAAAATGGGTATTAAAATAAAGATGGGAAAAATGTAAAAAAAAGGCTATTTGAAATGTTCGGTATGTTTTTTAGGGCTAGGTTGGAACCGAAATTATGAGTGAAATAGATAATTTCAAGGTTCAATTAGGGGCTGAAATTTTCATGATTAAATGTGTGTGTAAGATTAAGTGTGGCGGTTTTAAATAAAAAGTACGATAAAAATTGGAAAGGGGTGTCGGTAGCGCCGAAATCCTGATTTTTAAATATTATTATCACATGTGTGAAATTTAATCCAAATGACCTGAAATTTTGCATGTAGCATTTTTAAAAAATTCTTGATGTGATAATGTGACTTTTGAATGCAAATGAGTATAATATCCGGTGCAAAACGTATGAAATACCGAAAGTACAATTTTTGGAATTCTGGGTCGAAATATGTGGAAATGGACCCCTGGTCAATGTGTTTGACCTACTTAATCCTAATTGTGATTAATATGATTGAATTTGGGAATTTATGGAGGAAATGTGATCCCTAGAACAAAAGTGCTAGTGTGTGAGTGGATAGGACGGTAATCAAAGTTACTGGGGCACTTTGAGGTGCATCATTTGCATGCAGTAGTGCATGTTTAATTATTAAATTTGATAACTATATTGATATTGTAATTACAAATGTGTTAGGTGGAACGAGTGAGACATTCGGTATTGAAACAGGTACGGTGACACCGAAAGGATCCACTGATAGGATCGAAGGGTCATAGATCTATATATCTGAGGTGGGTGTATATTTTTATATATTTTAGAAATGCTATTATAATACGATAGTAAATGATAGAATTTAATAGCATTTCTCCAGGATTATATTCTATGTGTTTATGTGATTGGATGGTGCTTTGTATTGTGTATTGTGGAATATTGTGCATTATTTGAGACAGGGGCGTCGATGTCTGTCACTGGGCGTGCAGTGATGTGCTAGCACTGTGGTGTTCCCTGGAGGTTCAGGAGACACGGATCCATATGGGATCGATTACCCAATGAGGGGTAGTGTGGATGTGATGTGGCTTGCGAATTCTTTGGAATTGAATTGATGTTGTTGTTTGATACGTATATCTATGTAGTAGCTATCTACTGTAGTGTATTACTATCATTTTTATTCCATATACTGCATGTATACTCACTAAGCGCGTGGTTTAGGTCACACCCCTACAGTTTCTTCTTTCAGGTACTATAGAGGAGGATGCAGACCAGTTCACTGTCCAGTTGATTGAGTCTTGTGCAACGTTAGTGTGATACCACTCAGGTTGAGTGTCAGTATGACTAACCGTTGGGTTGTGTATTATATTTATGAGAGATATTTATGGCACGTTAATAGTATATATATTTGTAAATAGACTCGGCCAGCATACTTTGTGATGTATGCTATGTGGGTGTGGGATTTTGTATATGTCTATAACCTTAAAAATAAATGATTGGTACAGGTGTTTATATATAGTACAGGTTATCAGACAGGTTTTACCATCATGCTTAATAACTAAGGTGATGAGTGTTGTTGTTGCACCTATGGGATTATATCATGTTTGATTCGTCCAGCTTATAATAATCATTCATAGGTGTATGAAAAACCTAGTCGCACCTCATCCTTGGGAGACTGGGATGGGGCGTGATAATTTAGTTGGTATCAGAGCCAAAGAGAGTTTATAATTTTGTGGTCGAGTCGAGTCTAGTGTGACGGTGGACTTAGGGATTGGTCTATTTAGGTGGGGTGTTAGAGGTCTGTGTGAGTGTGTGAAATATATATTGCATGTTATCATTACCCATATGCGACATTCACATGTGTTACAATGATACATGGAGGGAGAAGGGTTATCTACTTGGGCTGGAGATAGGGAAAAAAGACCCTAGGTGGAGGAGGAACCAGGAGATTTGGGGGCTAGGTAACTGTGGGAAGCAACAATTAAGTACTTTGAGCAACATACGACGCAAATGGAAACAATAAAGCCCAGGGCGTACGTTGTACGAACAGTTTAAAAAGCTTGATCCACCAATATTTACGGGAACTGTAGGTCCGTTAGAGGCAGAAAATTGGTTACGACGCATTGAGAAGATATTCAGAGTGATGGGAGTTGGTGATGAGCATAAATTATTATTAGCCACTTTTAAGTTAGTAGTGGAGGCCCAGTATTGGTGGGAGGCTATGGAGAGAGTATTACTGTCAGTGTGCACTAAAGGAGAGGCTAGTTCAGTTCCTAGAGTTCCCACATGGCAACAGTTTACAAATAATTTCGATAAGAAATATTTTCCCTCAAGTTATCGATACCAGAAACAAAATGAATTTTTACATCTGCAACAAGGGAATCAGTCAGTGTTTGAGTACGAGAGTAAATTTAGTACTTTGTCCAGATTTTTGCCTTCTGTTGTCGCAGGCGAGGGGGAAAGATGCAAAAGATTCCAGATGGGGCTAAATTACAATATTAGATCCCGTATTTTGATGCTGGAGTTAACCACCTTTTCAGAATTATACAACAAAGCCCTGATTGTGGAAGCTGATTTGAAAGAAATGGAAAATACAAGGGAACAGGCAAAAAGAGGAAGATATGAGCCAAGTGGACAAGGTTCCAAGGGAAGTTTCCTTAGCAGAGCCTGGAGAGGAATGTTTCTAAAGGGTGCAAGTAAGAAGAAGTCAAAAGTCCCATTCCAAAGTCGAGGACAGGGAGTGAGTGGATCATCTTCTTTTGCACCAGGTCGACAGATGGGGCAATCTCAAAGGAGCACAGTTACCTGTTACTATTGCGAGCAAGTTGGGCACATTATACAAAATTGTCCTATGGGAGGACTAGGATCTGTTATGTCACGGTGTTGCTTTCTATGTGGTCAAGAGGGACACATGCAGAGAGATTGTCCACAATATTCTACCCAGAGTTCATCGATAGGCAGTGTACCTACGGTGTCTTGAGGAGCAGCAAGTGGCAGGGGTTGAGGACGAGGAGGCAGCATTGGAGGTGGTTGTGCTGGTAGCAGTGGACCAAGCGAACCTGAGGCTGGTGGACGTGTCTTTGTGCTGACCCAGCGGGATGCTCAGGCGACCCCAGATGTGGTTATAGGTATGATGTCTATTTTTGGTCAGCAGGCACGAGTCCTTATAGATTCAGGTGTCACATGGTCATTTATTTCACTGTCATTCTCCATGCATGTTAATAAACGACCTACTCCATTAGATTGTAGCTTGACTATAGCTACTCCAACGGGTGACTGTGTAACGACCAGGGTAGTATATAGGGAGTGCCTAGTTCAAGTGGGTAATAGAGAATTACCTGCAAATCTGTTACCTCTTGACTTCCAAGATTTTGATGTGATTTTAGGAATGGATTAGTTGTCTGCATATCATGATACTATTGATTGTTTTCGTAAAGAAGTAGTGTTTAGAATTCCACATGTTCCTTTGTTTTGGTTCTTTGGAGAGCAACGTTCTGAGCCGAGGAATTTGATATCAGCAATTAAAGCTAGAAAATTACTCAGGAAAGGATGTCATGGTTACTTGGCCTATGTGAAGGATACTCAAAGAGATACTTCTGAATTGAAGAATATTCCTGTGGCTAGTGAATTTGCTGATGTGTTTCCTGAAGAGTTACCAGGGTTGCCAGTGGAACGGGAGGTGGAATTTACCATAGAGCTTGTGCCAGGAACTAGTCTCATATCTATTACTCCATACAGGATGGCTCCAGCTGAATTAAAGGAACTTAAAGTGCAGTTGCAGGATTTGTTAGAGCGGGGATTTATACGGCCTAGTGTATCTCCTTGGGGTGCGCCAGTATTATTTGTAAAGAAGAAGGGTGGCACTATGAGCTTATATATTGATTACAGATAGCTGAATAGAGTGACTATCCGGAACAAGTATCCATTGCCGCGTATTGATGATTTGCTAGACCAGTTACAAGGTGCCCGGGTGTTTTCAAAGATTGATCTTCGGTCAGGGTATCATCAGTTGAAAGCAAGGGATAGTGATATATCGAAGACTGTTTTTCGGACCAGGTATGGACACTATGAGTTTCTGGTGATGCCTTTTGGTGTGACAAATGCTCCTGTTGTATTTATGGATCCAATGAACTAAATATTTCAGTCATATCTTGATTCATTTGTGATAGTTTTCATTGATGATATATTGATATACTCTCATAGTGAAGAGGAGCATATGCAACATTTGAGGGTGGTACTATAGACTTTGAGGGATAGGCGATTATTTGTCAAATTCAACAAAATGTGAATTTTGGTTGGACAGAGTTGTGTTTTTGGGGCATGTAATTTCTGGTGATAGTGTATGTGTTGATCCAGCTAAGGTTGATACTGTAGTTAACTGGGAAAGACCGAGGACAGTGACAGAGATTCGGAGTTTTCTAGGATTGGCAGGTTATTATCAGAGATTTGTACAAAATTTCTCCATTTTAGCTATGCCTTTGACCTGATTGATTCGAAAAGGTGTGAAGTTTAAATGGTCTGATAGATGTGAGCATAGTTTCCAAGAGCTAAAGACCAGATTGACAACTGCACAAGTATTGACCATTCCGTCAGGTAGTGATGGTTTCGTAGTTTATAGTGATGCCTCACATCAAGGGTTGGGTTGTGTGTTGATGCAGCATGGTAGAGTGGTTGCTTATGCCTCTAGACAACTGAAACCTCATGAGTGCAATTATCCCACCCATGATTTAGAGCTTGTAGCTATTGTGGTTGCACTGAGTTTATGGAGACATTTCTTATATGGGGTTACGTGTGAGATTTATACAGACCACTAGAGTCTAAAATATCTATTTACCCAAAAAGAGTTGAACCTGAGGCAGAGGCGCTAGATTGAGCTTATTAAAGATTATAACTGCACTATTCATTACCAGTCGGAGAAAGCAAATGTTGTGGCAAATGCTTTGAGCCGGAAATCATCCGACAGATTGGCTAGTTTATGAGTGATTCGGACGGGTTTATTTGTAGATTTAAAATCTTTAAGAGTGCAATTGGGGATAGGAGAGATTGCAGGTCTACTTGCTACACTGACTTTGAGACTAGTGTTGGTGGACAGGATTAGAGAGGCACAGCAGTTTGATCTCCAGATTGAGAAATTGAAGAAAGAGGTGAAGACTGGGGTGAGGAATGATTTTATTATTGATAGTGCTGATGTTTTGTTATTTGGGTCTCGGTTATGTGTACCACATGATGCAGGATTAAAAAGAAAGATTCTAGAGGAAGCACACAGTTCAGTATATGCTATGCATCCAGGTAGTACAAAGATGTATCGTGACCAGAGAGAGCATTACTGGTGGCCTGGGATGAAACAAGAGATAACTGAGTTTGTGGCTCAATGGTTGATATGTCAACAGGTAAAGGCTGAGCACCAAAGACCAGTCGGGTTATTACAGTCTCTACCAATTCCAGAATGGAAATGAGAGCATATTACTATGGATTTTGTGAGTAATTTGCCCCGTACGTAGAAAGGACATGAGGCTATATGGGTGATAGTTGATAGGTTGACGAAGTCTGCTTATTTTCTAGCTATTAAAATGTCTTATGCTCTTGACAGACTAGTTAGATTATACATTGATGAGATTGTGAGATTGCATGGTGTACCTGTATCTATTGTCTCTGACAGGGATCCACACTTAACTTCGAGGTTTTGGCCTAGCTTACAGACTGCATTGGACACTACTTTGAAGTTTAGTACAACATTCCACCCACAAACAGATGGACAGTCAAAGTGTAATATCCAGCCATTGGAGGACATGCTGAGAGCTTGTGACATGGACCTTCGAGGTTACTGGGATAATTATTTGCCTCTGATTGAATTTGCTTATAACAACAGTTACCAGAGTTCAATTGAGATGGCACCATATGAAGCTTTGTATGGGAGGAAGTGTAGGACCTCAGTGTGCTGGAGTGAAGTGGGTGAGAGGAAGTTATTGGGTCCAGAGATTGTGCAGATGACTGCTGATCAGATTAAAGTTATACAGGAGAGATTACGGAGTGCACAGAGCAGACAGAAAAGTTGTGCTGGCAATCGCCGACGTGACTTGGAATTCAAGGTGGGTGATCAAGTGTTTTTACGGGTATCACCTTGGAAAGGGGTCATTCATTTTGGTAGGAAAGGGAAGTTGGCTCCTCAGTATATTGGTCCGTACAGCATTGTGGAGCAGATTGGAGCTGTTGCATATCGATTGAAGTTACCAGTAGAGTTGTCCAGGTTGCATGATGTATTCCATGTGTCTATGCTACGGAAGTACATGCCTGACCCATCACATGTGTTGACTTCAGAACTGATGGAATTAGCTGAGGATTTGACTTATGTAGAGCAGCTGGTTCAAATTTTGGGTACGAAGGAGAAGGTATTACGTAAAAGACGATACCATTGGTAAAGGTTTTGTGGCGTAGTCACTCAATAGAGGAAGCAACATGGGAGACTGAGGAGAGTATGCAGGCTCAATATCCTCATTTATTTGGTGCAAGTAAGTAATTTCGAGGACGAAATTTTTATTAATGGGGGAGAGTTGTGAGACCCAATCACGCATTCGATGCATATTAATATAATTTTATGGGTTAAATTATAATTACGTAAAATTATGAAAAGGTGAATTAAATTAAATCTTTTACAGGCATGATGTGAATAAGCATACATTGGGTAGGTGGACCGCGTTAGTGATGTATGAGTGAAACCATTTATAGAATTTCATGTGTGAAAATATTAGCGGGTCAATTTTGAAATTTTTTTAAAATTTGGGGGGAGCAAGTGTAATTATTCATCTAACTTTACAGATGTTTTTAAAATAAAAATAAAAGTGTGTCGTGTGTGTGTGTGTGTGTGTGTGTGTGTGTGCTTGCCATGTGTATGTGTGTGTGTGTTTAAAGGTGTTGAGTGTGTGTGTGTTAAATCAATTATAAAGGTGTGTGTGTGTGTATTTTTAACATAGTAAAAAGTGTGTGTGTGTGTCTGATAGAGTTCTGAGGCTAAGAGTGAGGAGAGCAAGAGAGGAGAAAAAAAAAATATACGTGCGTGGGTCTATTTGAACCATGAGCACGGAAGGTATGTGTGACTCAATTTAATCGTACGTTGTGATTAATTTTAATATCTATGTTCTTATACATGTATGGGCTATTTTAGCATGTTTTAATAAGTAGGCTATTTTAATGTAAATTTGATTTTAATTAAATGTATTACACATAATTAGTTAATTAGTGGGCTATCTTGTGTACAAATGATCGGTTGTTTCACTTTATGATCAAAACAGATTTTTTTTTAGAGTTTAATTAAGTGAATTGAGTCCACCTAAGTGGCTGTTAAAATGGGTATTAAAATAAAGATGGGAAAAATGTAAAAAAATGGATATTTGAAATGTTCGGTATGTTTTTGAGGGCTAGGTTGGAACCAAAATTATGAGAGTGAAATGGGTAATTTAAAGAGTCAATTAGGGGCAGAAATTTGCATGATTAAATGTGTGTGCAAGATTAAGTGTGGCGGTTTTAAATAAAAAGTACGATAAAAATTGGAAAGGGGTGCCAGTAGCGCCGAATCCCTGATTTCTAAATATTATTATCACATGTGTGAAATTTAATCCAAATGACCTGAAATTTTACATGTAGCATTTTTAAATAATGTTTGATGTGATAATGTGACTCTTGAATGCAAATGAAATGCCGGAAGTGCAATTTTTTGGAATTCTAGCTCGAAATGTGTGGAAATGAACCCCCCGGTCAATGTGTTTGACCTACTTAATCCTAATTGTGATTAATATGATTAAATTTGGGAATTTAGGGAGGAAATGTGATCCCTAGAACAAAAGTGCTAGTGTGTGAGTGGATAGGATGGTAACCGGAGTTACCGGGGCACCTTGGGGTGCATCATTTGCATGCATTAATGCATTAGTGCATGATTAATTATTAAATTTGATAACTATATTGATATTGTAATTACAAATGTGTTAGGTGGAACAAGTGAGACATTCGGTATTGAAACAGGTACGGTGACACCGAAAGGATCCACTGATAGGATCGAAGGGTCATAGATCTATATATCTGAGGTGGGTGTATATTTTTATATGTTTTGAAAATGCTATTATAATATGATAGTAAATGATATAATTTAATAGCATTTCTCCAGAATTATATGCTTTGTGTTTATGTGATTGGATGGTGCTTTGTATTGTGTATTGTGTACTGTGGAATGTGGTGCACTGTTTCAGACAGGGGCATCGATGCCTGTCACTGGGCGTGTAGTGATGTGCTAGCACTGTGGTGTTCCCGGGAGGTTTGGGAGACACGGATCCATGTGGAATCGATTACCCAATGAGGGGTAGTGTGGATGTGATATGGCTTGTGAATTCTTTGGAATTTAATTGATGTTGTTTGATACGTGTATCTACGTGGTAGCTATCTACTGTAGTGTATTACTATTATTTTCATTCCATAAACTACATGTATACTCACTAAGCATGTGGTTTAGCTCACACCCCTACAGTTTCTTCTTTCAGGTACTATAGAGGAGGATGCAGACCAGTCCACTGTCCAGTTGATTGAGTCTTGTGCAACGTTAGTGTGATACCACTCAGGTTGAGTGTCGGTATGACTAACCGTTGGGCTGTGTATTATATTTTTGAGAGATATTTATGGCACGTTAATAGTATATATATTTGTAAATAGACTCAGCAAGCATACTTTGTGATGTATGCTATGTGGGTGTAGGATTTTGTATATGTCTATAACCTGGGAAATAAATGATTGGTACAGGTGTTTATATATAGTACAGGTTATCAGACAGGTTTTATCATCATGCTTAATAACTAAGGTCATGAGTGTTGTTGTTGCACCTGTGGGATTATATCATGTTTGATTCGTCCAGCTTATAATAATCGTTCACATGTGTATGAAAAACCTAGTCGAACCTCATCCTTGGGAGACCGGCATAGGGCGTGACATCTATGAAGGCTTGTTTGATCAAAGGCCAATGGTGGTTGGTAGTTGTTCCATCCATCTCCTCGACCATTCTAGTGTCCTCTTCCTCTTCTTGCCATCTACGCACACGTAAGATAGTAATAAAGCGCTAACTTAGTATCCCAAAGTTAGGGATCAAAGTCAAAACATTGATATTTCTCTCCATGTCTCAGTAGTAAGAGGTGTACCACCCACTAATAGACATCTTATCTATGAACCTTCCCATTCCTTCTTTTCTGACCCCTAAGGTTATGTTTTCTAACCCTAGTATCTCATATCCAATCATGCACATAATTCACATAACACATAGCATTTAAAGCACACAACATGTAGTCCACAATGGATGCAATCTCCAATACCCATGCCCCACAAACCCTAGGTAAACCAAAAATCTAGCCTCTAATAACAAACAGTGAAGCCCCAAAATTTGGAGGTCCTTTCTCAACCCATTGATTACTCATCAACCCATAAAAGTACCTATGAATACTGCATAATCCAACACCACGTTATCACATCCCCTCCACCGGGATTGTAACCAACATAGAGTTTGGGCAAAGTCTCTCTTGTACTAGAGCACTCCCAAACACATAACCTATGCGCATATCAATCACTTGACCATTTCAAGGTCCAATCTCCATCATCTCACACTTCACATTGAACCAATTACATCCTTTAAACAAGAAGGCTCAAGGCCCGAAGGCTTGGCGATTTATATTTAAACTTTTTAAAAAGTTTGAAAAAGGTACCAGTACCTCTTGCAAGTGGTATCGGTACCTTAGCCTTCAGTCTGCCAGCTACCAGTATCTGAGCAATCGAGTACCCGTACCCAAATCTTTATTTCCTAGATTCCTTCCAGTTGCTAGGTATCGGTACCTACATGACAGGGTACCGATTACACAATTCATTTCATCCATTCTTATATTTACATGAAAGACATTGCCTCAAGAGTCATTACATGTCCCTTAATATAATTTACAAGTTCAAAACCAATTACACAATTGTTTTACAAAATATAATTTCAAGCACATTACGGATTCTTCTCAACAAGGTCCCATGTGAGGGTCGTCCACCGGAGATTGTCCCGCACCTGAAATGTTGTTCCCATAAAGGATGAGCCACACTCAATAGGATATCTCCTAAGGAGGCTACTCCCCAACCCAAATGTATATGAAATATTCACATGTAGTACAACAATTAAACATTCATTCAAGAATATACAATTCAATAATGAAAGCCACAATGTCATGTCATGTTATGACGTGAGACTCACACATGCAATGCAACCTGAGCCCTCCACCAGCTCCCATAACACATGCAATGTCATGCGTATATATCCGAGCATTCCAAGCTCCCACCATTGATGTTGAACATCCAATGACCATTTTATAAAATCACGTATCTTTCTTGGGTAGGTGATTCCCTGGACTCACACCAACTGTCCACCACACTAACACAACATTTTGATATCCCACCTCCTATTCCGCGTACTTTTTTAGAATTTCACCGCCGATAATGTGAGTGAACCAAGTAACCGGGCCTTGCACCCGACGGGGAATCTAGCCCTTCTTACTATACCTGACACATATTTTCAATGAAACTCGTATGACTCAGTCGAACTTAGGTCCAACCTTCCCGAACCCACGCATTAACCCTCCAAGAATAGTGTTTGATCAAAAACATGCACACACACCCACACTCATGTCACATGCCCACAAATGCGATGTTTCTCGTGCATATTCAATGTCGTGTACAATTGCTAATTCCAATGTCGTGTTCATTATATCATGAGTATAGCATGAACATATATACAATTTCCACAATGTCACTTATATCATAAGCATACAATCACATTCCAGAATCTCACCAAGCATGTTATATCATATTCATTCAAATAACATACTTAATCAGTAATAGGCATTAATTTAAACACCAATTAAGTGCAAATATCATGTAAACACATATCATGCCCAATGCATAACATTTCTCATGAAATTACAAGCAAGCAATTTCAACAAACTCAATTCATGCTAGAATTGATTTTATCCATTCTTATACTATCTCCTATACTCTAGATTACACTAGGGGTAAATTTAGACAAGAGATTTCATCTATAATCTTGCTACCCATTCCATGTACAACCCTAAGTTGAAAATAAACCAAGATAAGAGAAGAACCCTACCTCTTGAAGTGTAATACACGTAGTAGTAGCTTCAAAATACCCAAATTAAGCTTCAAAGCTTTGACCCCAACAATCTCCCTCTTGAGACTTTGGCAAAACCCGCGATTTTTGATACGTGCTTATAGCTCTTGTTGCTTGAACAACTTTTGTTCTTGGCTCAAATCGATTCGATGAACGAATAGTCGTAGATCATAAGAAGTGGGAGATTTCTTGAGTTTTTTCTCTTCTTCTTATTCTATCTCTCTCTCTCTCTAATCAAAAAAATCTGGGGTAAATGGGAAGAAAATATGATTTTTCTCCCTTATTTATACCCTCTAATACTTGGTCCACATTCAACCACATGTCTCGTCTTTTTCTGATTTGATTTCATCTCGAATCAATTAAATCTTGTCCTGTGTTATGTTCAATATATTTTATTTGAACTAACTTTAAATTATTTTTAGTGTTTCACAATTAAATCCCAATTGCGTTTATTTTAATCACGTGATGCCCAATCGCATCGTAAAATGTAAACAATCCAACTATCTCAGAATTCAATAAAAATTGATTGGGTTAGTTTTTCAAAAGCATATCCTATTCAACCAATCACATAAATGTTAAAACTCTAGTTTATGGCTTACGTTGTACTTCATAGGTTTGGAACTCCTTCCTATAATTATCTGGAAAGTAAATTACTCAAACATAACAAAAGTAAAATTGAAAGCAGTTAAAGAAGACATGTAAATAAAAGCGAGTAAATAAAACTTGAATTGAAATTTTACTTGAATAAAGAACTTTGTATTTAAAACAAGGAATGGAAAGCAATTACAATAAAAATAAATAAAATGTCGTAAATGGAGAAGAACCTTATTTAAAAACTAAAACTAAATTAAGAACAATGAAGAAGAAGGAGGAGCAACCCCCCCCCCCTCTTGGAGAACATCCAAGGTGGAAGAACTTGTTTCTCTAGAGCTCACAAGGTTGGTATTTATAAGAAAAACAGGGGGAGAGAGAGGAAGAGAGATATAGCTGATATCCTAGAGATTCTCTTTCCTAATATGTGAATCTCTTATTCCTATGAGAATCTCCAAAAATGTCTCCAAATATATGATCAGTTAAAATATCTTTCCTAATTTGTTTTTTTTCTTCTCAAATGAAGATCTTCAAAGATCTCTTTGAGTATTCAGCAAGTCAACGACTAGGAGAAGATATCCTCTTCAAAATCTGATGTTGACCTACAGGTATAACATTGAATATCTACCGATAGAACTTTGTTTGATAAAATCTTTGAAACTTCTATGGTTTTTCCTACCGTAGAACATCTGGTAGCGCTCTTCTAGCAAAAGTACTATAACATTTCATACCGGTAGGACTTCTCTAATAAAAAAGTGCAAATTACTATGAGTTTTTCTACTAGTAGAACTTCTATTATTCTTCCAAAATTGATCTCCAAGGACTCGACTTCATCTTTCCTCGAGCAAATTAATCCCAACTCTTTTCTAGCCATTAAATCAATGCTTATTCCTCACATTTACATCTAAAATGCCTGTAGCATAGAAATTAAAGCTTAACATGCAAACTATACTAAATAAAATGAATTAGTACACTAACAAAATAATGCAACGTTGAAGTTTCAACACATTGGCTCACCCCGTTGTGGGAAAATATTTTCAGGTACATTGCATGCTTCTACGGATGGTCTGCAACTGGGCCTAGCTTGACGACAAAGCCGAAGTCTAGCCTTTTTATTTTGATGTGTAGACACTCGGTCCCAATTGTAATTAAATAGATAGCCTTCCACATTTGGTTTATATAGCATATGTATATTCTTTTGTAAAGGCATGTAAACTTGGGAAACATTATATGTATTTGTTTGATAAATGGACATTTGTACTTTGGAATTGTTAGTTAATGATTGGTACCTTTGGAGTTGCTTAAGTGTTTACACCTTGGAAGGTCATCGTAAATGTACTTGAGACAGGTTGTGTTTTAGGTGGAGCTCTCCATACAAAGGAGACTCTGCCGGAATTTCGTTGGAATTGGTCCAGCAAGACTAAGGCCTTAAGTAGATTAGTAAGGCTTAACGAGTAATAAGGAACCTCAGGAATTGGGACATCATAATACGAGCCCCATCCTGGACCCCCATGAGTAAATAGTGAAAATTCTTGAACCTCGCAAGGAACTAAGCAATTCCACCACGAGTGATAAGGAACTTTCAAATCCCTGAAGGTAAGAAACACATCTATTCACTCTATGATATACGGTCAAAGGTAACCCACGTTCATCACAACCACCCATACAAGAGATAATAACAACACATTTTCACAAAATTCACATATACCACAATTCATAGTTCCACAATTCTCAAGTAAAATAATACTTGCAAGGGATCGTAAAATGAATAATTGATGTTCACAATATTCAAGATCTAGGGTTTTAATTAAGAACATGTGATTTTGGATACCTTGTATAAACCNCCCCCCCCCCCTCTTGGAGAACATCCAAGGTGGAAGAACTTGTTTCTCTAGAGCTCACAAGGTTGGTATTTATAAGAAAAACAGGGGGAGAGAGAGGAAGAGAGATATAGCTGATATCCTAGAGATTCTCTTTCCTAATATGTGAATCTCTTATTCCTATGAGAATCTCCAAAAATGTCTCCAAATATATGATCAGTTAAAATATCTTTCCTAATTTGTTTTTTTTCTTCTCAAATGAAGATCTTCAAAGATCTCTTTGAGTATTCAGCAAGTCAACGACTAGGAGAAGATATCCTCTTCAAAATCTGATGTTGACCTACAGGTATAACATTGAATATCTACCGATAGAACTTTGTTTGATAAAATCTTTGAAACTTCTATGGTTTTTCCTACCGTAGAACATCTGGTAGCGCTCTTCTAGCAAAAGTACTATAACATTTCATACCGGTAGGACTTCTCTAATAAAAAAGTGCAAATTACTATGAGTTTTTCTACTAGTAGAACTTCTATTATTCTTCCAAAATTGATCTCCAAGGACTCGACTTCATCTTTCCTCGAGCAAATTAATCCCAACTCTTTTCTAGCCATTAAATCAATGCTTATTCCTCACATTTACATCTAAAATGCCTGTAGCATAGAAATTAAAGCTTAACATGCAAACTATACTAAATAAAATGAATTAGTACACTAACAAAATAATGCAACGTTGAAGTTTCAACACATTGGCTCACCCCGTTGTGGGAAAATATTTTCAGGTACATTGCATGCTTCTACGGATGGTCTGCAACTGGGCCTAGCTTGACGACAAAGCCGAAGTCTAGCCTTTTTATTTTGATGTGTAGACACTCGGTCCCAATTGTAATTAAATAGATAGCCTTCCACATTTGGTTTATATAGCATATGTATATTCTTTTGTAAAGGCATGTAAACTTGGGAAACATTATATGTATTTGTTTGATAAATGGACATTTGTACTTTGGAATTGTTAGTTAATGATTGGTACCTTTGGAGTTGCTTAAGTGTTTACACCTTGGAAGGTCATCGTAAATGTACTTGAGACAGGTTGTGTTTTAGGTGGAGCTCTCCATACAAAGGAGACTCTGCCGGAATTTCGTTGGAATTGGTCCAGCAAGACTAAGGCCTTAAGTAGATTAGTAAGGCTTAACGAGTAATAAGGAACCTCAGGAATTGGGACATCATAATACGAGCCCCATCCTGGACCCCCATGAGTAAATAGTGAAAATTCTTGAACCTCGCAAGGAACTAAGCAATTCCACCACGAGTGATAAGGAACTTTCAAATCCCTGAAGGTAAGAAACACATCTATTCACTCTATGATATACGGTCAAAGGTAACCCACGTTCATCACAACCACCCATACAAGAGATAATAACAACACATTTTCACAAAATTCACATATACCACAATTCATAGTTCCACAATTCTCAAGTAAAATAATACTTGCAAGGGATCGTAAAATGAATAATTGATGTTCACAATATTCAAGATCTAGGGTTTTAATTAAGAACATGTGATTTTGGATACCTTGTATAAACCACTTACCCAATTCTCAGTAGCAATCAATATATAATATAATACCCAAGAATATTATACTTGAACTTCAATTCGAACAAATTGAAAACCACGGTTCAACTCACTTGTAAAACTCTCCATTTACATCTCTTTTTCCTTTTCCTTATTTCGGCTAGACAGCTCCTCGATAATATTTGTAAGTAAGAGAATATAACAAATCATCCGTTATAGTTAATGACTTAGAGGTGAAGTGAGTGACACATGGTGCTAAGCATGACTCAGCCGTATGTTTGATAGAGTAGTGTCCACCAAGCTTAGCAATCCACTACTAATCCATATTTTCTTTTCATTTTATTATTACAGCACATGGTCAACTCACTTCCTTTTTATTATTTTATTCTTTCCTTCTCTTTTTCTTTCAAAGTCTTTCACGTGAAAGACTAGCCCACCAATACTTTCTCATGTATTTATACTTTATTCCCCTTTATTTCACATATTATAGATTAGCCAAAAGATTTCAATATCTCTTAAGCTTTGTCCACAAAACATAATATTTTCTTACTTACATTCAATACTTGTCCACCTCTTGTCAAATTATTACTTTAATTTTAGTTTTCCTTTACTTGATAAATTTTGGTCCCAATAAATTTTATAATATCCAACTATTTCATAATTAATGTATACTTTGACCTCAAATTAACGTTCATATAATTTTAAACAATATCATAAGATCCAATTTTTTTTTAATTATTTAATCACTTTCGAGTCGAGGATCGGTCTTCACAAATATCAATCAATAAAAACATCATACACATAGTACTCGTGTGTGAAAACAATCACAAGTGTATATGATAAACAATAAAAAACACAAGTGATTTGTTGACACGAAAAAACATCTGCGGGAAAAATTGCGGGGAACCTTCTAGGTTCACCAAATCCTAATCCACTACTCTCTAAGTTAACATACGAGTACTAGAGTCTTATACCTCGACCGATACCATGGTTAGATGTTCTTTTCCTTGTTGTCTCTCCGCCAAAGGCCATCCTTCAACATCTAGTGTAGCTTCACTTGAACCTCCCCGCCACACAGGTCATTTAGGCCTCAAGCAATTATGGTCACGTCAATGATAGTCGGTATGCACACACCAATGATTTTATCAAACAATCAAGATCTTCTTCACCAAGTTGTGAGGTTGCGTAAAATCTCTAGTGGTAGCCTTTTGGGTCTTAGAGATCAAGGTTATGGTAGAAGCTCTCAAGATAGAAGGATGATTTTCTCTTTTAGAAATTTCACAAGAGATTTAACCTAGGTATGGGAAAGGTTCTCCTTATTTATAGCTCAAGAATAAGGGTAGTCTTAGTAAATAAGAAAACTCATATTCGCAAACAACCGCTCAATCTGTGGGAGGGCAGACATAAGGCAATTGTCACTGGAATGAAAAACACATTTCAAACCCGACTAAGGCAAACATCACTCGAACGACCATGAAGGACCGCTCGAGCAATCTCATAGAGCGAGCCCAGTGTTACCTTCCATGGCCTTTTCCCATTTCCTTCCCTAAGTCATAAAGAGAATGCTCTAGCGAAAGTAAGTGAGCATAGATCGGTTCCTATAGGTTTTTAAGCATAAAACCATGCAAAAACTTGTCCTCTTGAGCACTAAAGGGTGTTGCTCAAAAAAGGGTCTAATTATGAATCAAAATTTATTTTCAAAACTCATAAACGGTAAAAAATATTTTCTTTTAAAATCACCTAGGAGTCATAGTCAGATTACTTCTAATTCCATTTTTATCTTAATCAACCTAAGTTAAAAAATAACTAAGGAATTATCTTAGGTGTCTAGGTCATTACTTTGTCCTAAGCATGAAGATTCATATGGATGTTGAATGATGTTGCTTTGACGCCCAATATCCTCCCTTCAATGATGCTTTCGGATCTTGAACTTGATAGTATCATGACCATGGAATAGGTTGAGATTTACAATGGACTCCACCAAATTAACCAATTACAAATATGATCTAATAATAAGTTCAAACGAATGAGAAAACATTATAGACCTATTATTTATATTTTAATAAAGATGAAAAAATATATATAGTCCTAATCTCAATGAATGATTTTGAGAAAGATCCCTTTACCTTAATTTGCAGTTTAATCGATCCTAACTTGTTTTGATTTGATTATCACCCGTTAATCCTTCAATATCTAGCCTATTATTCCTCTAGTTCTTCTCCTCAAATTTTTCTAGGCTTCTTGGGGTTGAAAAATAGGTAAAGACATTTTAGATCTTAGACCAATGATATTTATAGGGTGAAAATGGAGAAACCCTAAAATCTAATCGGGATCGTTTTTAGCGAGGCGTTCAAATGGTGGTATGAGCGTTCGAATGCCACCAACTCTCCATTTCTGCTTGAAATTATACTCAATTCTTTATATGTTCCAACGTAAAATTTTGTGAGCAAGGTGCATTTGAAAGAGCTCCACATTCGAACATGAGACAAATTTATGCCTGAACTTCCAAGATAGTTTTGACCTAATTAGAAGTCGATTCACGAAAATGACATGAAATACACTTTTGTATCACTTTAAGTCTAGTTTCTAGAGTCCAAAAATCATAGTAACCGGATATTATGATAAAAAATTATGTCTACAACACTAAGGTAGTGTTAAATTCCTTCCTACTAAATTTCTCTTCATAATGCTTTTAACTCCGGAATACTTTCAAATTTATAATAAACCTCATATTACCTCTCTCAAGGTTTCTCGACCTTCCAGATTCAATGTTAACCTTATTTTGACCTTAAAACCTTTAAAAAATTACCTAGTCACCCTTCTCAAGTTTAAACACCTCTGAAACTAGATTTCAATAATGAAGAGATACAACACAAGGAAAGATGAACAAGAATATATTAAGAAATTGGAAATGGGAATGCAATCTAAGAGTTGATCCTATAATATTGATTTATGTTGGAGTGTGTAGTTGAGAATCTAACTTATTATTAGATTTCAAAAATTGCGAGTTTCTCTAGACTAATGAGAGATAGAATCATTAAAAAAGTTGTATCTATTTCAAGAATTTAGGTAAATCTTACCGTAATGCCATTACTCAGTATGTGTTATACCATGATTTCTTTGACCCCCCCTAAAATCCACCCTAAAAGGCATTAACTAACTAACAACATCCAATCATAAGAGCATCTAAATAATTATTAAATAATGGAAAGCGTCCATCAATAATAAACAACTAACCAATTAATTAAATCAACAAAATTAAATCCTTCTTGTTGCATCCAAAACCCAAATCGGTAGTCTTGGAACTAACTAACTAAATAAATAAATATTCTCAAAACAAATTGTTTAAATTCATCCACAACTCAAGATCTATAAACTAGGAAAAAGCTCCTAATCCCATTCTGACCACGATATGTGGAATCTTCTTGCGCCGTATGTACTAAGATTACTTGGGAGACATGGTCCAAGCCCGGTGAATAAATTACAATTTCAAAGATTCTGCTTGTGAGCATAATGGTATAAGTCTGCCTTACTGTGCTATAATGTAAGTCACTCGGTGCTCCCCTTTTAATTCGATTGGAAATGAAAGAAGAAATCCGTTGTTGTTGTTAAAGAAATTCATCAAGATACCAGGTTTCATTATCAAGTAGGAATTCAAAATAGAGATGATAAAACTATATACATATGTACTCAATTACCATATCAAATCATTAATAACTACCCGAATCTGTATCTATATTTTTATATAAAAAATAGAAGAATTGTTATGAATCGATTCTACATTAAAGAAAGAATCGATTATTCATTGATCAAAGCCATCTGATAAGTCAGGTACTACAAGTCCATTCAATGCTCTAATAAGCTTTACCCATTAGAGCCTTTTAAAGATGGTTATGTTACTAATATGTTTACTTCCATTGTGGGTAATGTATTTGGGTTCAAAGCCCTGTGTGCTCTATGTTTGGAAGATTTACGAATCCCTCCTACTTATTCTAAAACTTTCCAAGGGCCGCCCTATTTTATGAAGGATTCAAATCTCATATCGATTTGAAAGTGAAATACCCATTGGACAACTATTCTCTTATTGTTGTTCTGCTCGCTCTCATTCGCTTGAGTAGACCATTCGTTCAACTCTCCTTCAACCTCCATCCTTGCCATACTAGGATGAAATTCAAGACCTAGAAAAGGCAGATAGAGAGAACTCGGCTGGAGTTGGCCAAGGTACTATTGTGGGCCAAGCTGTAGAAGGTATTGTGAGACAGCCCGAGGGGGAGGTAAAAATATAAGGTACTTTATTGCTTAGTCTAGCTTTTATGGAAGCTTTAACAATTTCAAAAATATAATTAAGCACATAAAATTCTATCGTGCTATAGGATATCTTCCTATTATAGATATAGAATCGTGAATGCTTCTCATCTTCAGCAGTCGAGATAGTTGTCACATTAGGTTACTCGATAACCCTATCTTCAAGCCCGAACGCTATTTTACCATTTAAACGAGCGTACGAGGTTTGTTCTAGTAACTTTTGACCATCAAAATGTGATTTGGCCATCGAGATGCTCCTCCTTGGACCTAATGCACGATGACTTTAAAAGTCTCCTTTTTGAAAAAGGATTGCTCCCAAACCAACCCTAGATCTTCAAGTATATATACATGACCTTTATTATGTTGAGTAAGATCTTGGATTCCTCCTTTTAACCTTCTATTTTATTTTTCTTAAATTTTTGAAATCTATAATGTCTAGTGACTAGTTCTTTTTGTACTCTTTAGCCTAAGGTATGAATTTGTGATTGTTATTTTGGATATTATATTTATGCAATTTTAATTTATTCTTAATGTTAAATATTTATTTTTCCAAGATTGATTTAATGTCTTTAGCAAAATTTTATAATCTGTATAATTGTTTGATTGTATATTAATAAGATTGAGTCCTTGGTATATTCAATGCTTATAATTCCCTACAAGTTTTATATAACTAGTTCTTCAAATCTTATTTTCAAATCAATCAAATTATTGTTTTCAAAGCCATATTTTCTATTTGACTACACTGACGTTGAAAATCAACTAATTTATCAAAAAATTGCATAAATATAATTATCTGATGAACATGAGTAGATCCAGATCTCAAAGCTAAAGGGTCATTTTTTTAATTAGATTTTTTCTTTAAATTTTACTTGCAATCATTCTTCAATCCAATTCAACACTTCCAAGAATTCTTGTTATTCTTTTATATTTACCTCTAAATTTCCTTTTATCCCTGTGGTTTGACCTCGGTCTTATCGAGAAATTATTATTTCTTGACTACCTGCACTTAGGTGTACCTATTTGGGATCAAGCAAAAAGATTTAGGCTTAAAATTACTTTCACCTATACTTTAATTTCTAGTGAGTAATCCACAACCTACCGCTCCTATAAAACCCGAAAAAATTTAAACTTTTTCTGAAAAGGGCAAAACTATAATTTGCCACTATAATGAGGATTGAAAATCTATATTTTTTAGAGCTCGGATGACACAATGGACCTCACCGTTGAGTTCGTCTTGCAAAATCTAGTTATCATAGTCAATTTTCATTAAATTCTGAAATAGTCAAATTTTTCACATTTTACAAGACAACTGGATGTCGGCTAACCTCACAAACGTTTCCAAAAAAAAAAAAAAAATTTCTTAAAATTGAAGAAAATTTCAAAAAAAAATAATTTGAACTTAAATCAGGACAGAATTAAGTCGTTTCGGGACAAAAATAGACCCAAAAATAAGAAATGCGCGGCGCAATGTGGACCGCACAATTAAAGACTATAAATAAGGGAAAATATCTGATTTTTCCTCACATATTCTGCTAGTTCATACATTGGAAGAGAAAGAGAGAAAAGAGAGAGAAGAGAGAAAAGAAAAAAGAGATTTCTACCTTTCTCCCTTCGATTCACGGAGTTTCGTCCGTCGGAATCGCTTGGACCAAGAGTTAAAGTTGATCACCGCAATGAGGGCTACGTCTACGTACTAAGAATGAAGGATTTCACCGAAGATCCAAAGAGAAGATTTGAAAAATCAAGAGTTTTGGAGCTTGGGAGGTGTTCTTGAAGGTTCTCCCTTTCATTTACGCTCTATGAGGTACGGTTTCCTCCTACTTTGGTTTATTTCTCACCTAGGATGTTTTATGAAATGGGTAAGTGTGTAGAATAACCTAGGTCACTTCACTATGGTTATGAAAATGAGGAAATGGATATGAAAATGGCTTAGACAAATTCCTAGTTAAGTTTGGTGTAGGGAAATCACTTGTGAAATTCCTTGGAACTTGATATTGTTGGGCATGCTATGTGTTGCCATTGTGCCTTGTGAATGATGTGGGCAAATTCGTGTGATAACATGAATTGTTTGCTTAGAAGGTATTTTGCTAAATGCCTATGTGAAATTAAGTTTGTTATGGCATGAGTTATGTATAACATGCTTGTGACTTTTTGTTGAGAATAAATGAGTAGAGATATATTGTTAATACCTTAACATCATGATAATTTATTGTAATTATATGCAATTGATATAAATTGCTATGACATATGTTGAAATATGTGGGTAAATTAGCTCATATGGCATTCATTACATATGGAGCATGACATTGAGATTGTAATGGTGCATTACATTACATTTACACGGGGGAAATACATCCATGGACATGAGTATGGGTTTGTGTGTGTGCATGGTTGGATCAAACACCATATTTGGTGGATGATAAATGGGCTCGGTACCGTTGGACCAAGGTTTAACAGAGTAGCACGGTTGCATGAAAAAGAAAAACTTGTGTCGGGTACAGTAAAAAGGGATGGATTCTCCCTCGGTTGCAAGACCCAACTACTTGGTTCATACACTCTTCTGTGGTGCAATTCCAGAAAAGTGTAATGGCGTACAGAGACAACGGTGTGATTCCAAAATCCGATACCTAACAAAGACACATGATTTTGTTTTACAAATGGTCATTTGATGTGTATCATCCAACAAAATTTGGTTTTATAAACACATGACCTTTATTTCAAAATGATCATTGTATGAAATTCATCAATGATAGATTTGTTATACATTAGTATTGCATTGTGCTGTAGGAGTCGATGAGGACTCGAATTAAAGTGCATGAGTGAATGTCATCTCATATCATGGCATGGCATAGTAGAATTTCAACGTTGAATGACATCTTTTGGTTTGGAATGGAAATTAATGTTTGATTGTTGCATGTGCACATTTCATATGCATCTAGGTGGGTAGCCTCTGTAGGAGATACTCTATTGAACGTAGCTCACCCTATATGGGAAAACGTTGTAGCTGTGAGGTTCACACTGGCGGAGGACTCTCATTTCGAGCCTCAAAGATGAAGAGAGCCGACTTGTGGCTTTGATGGCTCATTCTGTATAATGTTTGTGCAAGTTATATTTTGGGCAGGTAATCCTATGGAATTGTCTGTAACAGAACTTGTACATATTAGATTTTATGTGAGAAACCTTGTTAAGTATGATTTGGATGGTATTAGAATGGGTTGGAATGGATTGAAAATTGAAAACAGACGAAATAGGCAAAACTGGATAAATTGTACCGGTACAGCCTTGTCTAGAAGGCAAACCGTACCGGTATAATGAGTTCAGTGGGTTACTCGTACCGGTACAGATTTTCCAGTAAGTGACCCGTATCAATACATATTTTCTAGTAGGTGACCCGTACCAGTACAGTTTTTCCATTAAGTTACCCGTACCGGTACAGATCTTTTAGTGGGTTACTCGTACCGGTACAGCCTTTCCAATAGGTAACCCGTACCAGTATGCAGTACTAGTACACTTACCAAAATTTTGAAATTTTTAAAATTACTTTGTCAAGCTCTTGGGCTATGGGTTCTTTGGTTCCAAGGATATAAATGGACGTAAAATAAGTATGAAATGTGGTACTTTGGACCATGATACGATTAAAGGATAAAATGTACACGTGTGGGTTATAATCCCAGTTAAGGGGATGTTATTGATGTGACGTCGAGTTTGCGACAAACACGGGTATTTTTTCGGGTTGACGGATGGTCAACGGTTGTTAAAGGACCCCCGATTTTAGGGGCATCACAAGTTGATATCAGAGCTTAGGTATGTAAATTACCTAAGGCTTGATGGGCATGGGTCTAGACCATTGCATTCATTGTGCATTTCATGTTATGTGCTTAAATTGCTACATGTTATATGCTATGTGTTATATAGATTATATGCATGGTGAAGTGTATATAGAAAGGAGAAACACTAGGGTTAGAAAACATAACCTTGGGGTTCGAAAAAAGGGATGAACGGGATAGTTCAAAATGTAAATGTCTACTAGTAGGTGGCACACGCACTACTAGGGAGACAAGAAAAGAAATCTCAAAGTTTAAAACTTTATCCCTATCTTGGGATAGTATGTGAGGCTCTATTGCTATCTGAAATGTGTGTAGATGGCAAATAGGGGAAGAGGACGCCGAGGTGGTGGGCTGAACAATGATCAACCACCACCGGCCTTTGACCACTAAGCCTTTGTGGAGGCTATTGGTGTTGCGGCTGCTACCATTGCACAGGCTAGTGCTGCAGCTACTACCATTGCACAGACTAGTGCAAATGTGGGCCAAGGAGGCTCAAGTAACCTTCAAAAGTTTAAGGCACACCAGCCGCCAACTTTTGTGGGAGGAACTGATCCGATGGTGGCTGACCGTTGGTTCCGACAAGGCAACATGATCTTAGAGTCTATGGAGATCACCTCTAATTCCACAAAGATAACGCTAGCTACATTCTAGCTAGAGGGAGAATCCCAATTTGTGGTAGGATTGGGTAAAGGACTCAAGGAACTTAGAGTTAATGACATGGGGAGAGTTCCAAGAGCTCTTTATGGGCAAATATTTTTCAGCAGTTGCGAGACGTGCAAAGGCCCGAAAATTCTTAGATTTGAAACAAGGGACGATGACGGTGATGGAGTATGTGGCTAAGTTCACCGAACTAGCCCGTTTCACCGATGACTACGTGGCCATAGACATGGCCAAGGTAAGGTAGTTTGAGGATGGTCTAAAGTTGTTGATTAGGGGTAAGATTGTGGGCCACTGTCTGTAAAACTTGGATTCGATGGTTACGACTGCTATGGCCATTGAGAGAGAATTTGAGGACGCATGGAACATCTGGTAAGTGAGTGTTAAAGACAAAAAGAAGTCAATCCTCTTCTTCTAGCTCAGGAAAGAGACAGAGGCCTTTTACTCCACAGGGACAGGGCCGTGGCTATCAGGGCCAAGGCCAAGGTCAATCCTCCCAAGGGGGAAGAAATCAGAGGCCTTCCTATTAGGCCGATCAATAAACATGTTTCCATTGCCACTAGCTGGGGCATATGAAGCGGGATTGTCCTCAGTGATAAGGATTTCAGAGCTAATGGAGCATCCCAGTCCCAATCTTCGGTGGGACATACACAAACACACTTTGTTCCTCCCACCATGGGCCAAGGAAGTCAGTACCAATTTTAGGGTATTACATAGGCCCCTACTACTTTACGAGCGAAGACTCTGTAATTAGGCCAGATAGGCCAGAGCATGGGTTAAGGTCGAGAACAGGGCTCACAAGTCAGGACTTCAAGGACCCAGAGGCGTGTCTACGTCATCATGCCTCAAACTGAGCCATTGGATCAGTCGGTCATACAGGGTACATTTCTACTCTCTTGCTTATGGGCAAGGGTATTATTTTACTCTGGTGCATCTCATTCTTTTATTACTGCATCATGTGTGAAAAATTTGGGCTTAGAGGTTGAGACCTTGGAAGAGCCACTACATGTGAGTTCTCCTGTAGGAGCTAGGGTGAATGTTGATCAGATCTGTCAGGGTTGTGAGTTAGAGATCTCGGGATTCTACTCACCATAGACCTTAGGGTCATGGACATGTTAGAGTTCGATGTTATCCTCAGAATGGATTGGTTGGCGGCACATAGGTTCGTCATAGATTGTGATCGAAAGAGGGTCACTACCCACACACCGGAGGGTGTTTGTTTCAAATTCCAAGGGGAAAAGCATGAAGTTTTACCCCAAATAGTGTATGACTCCCGTTGGCACGGATAATTGATGGGTTGGCTTACGAGCCTTACCCTGGAGGATGAGGTGAGACAGGAGTTTGGTCTACCTTGGGTTATGTGTGAGTATGAAGATGTTTTTTCGGATGAACTAATGGGATTACCTCCACATAGGGATGTAGACTTCACCATTGAGTTGCATTCGAGTACGTCGTCTGTTTCTATGACTCCACATAGGATGGCACAAGTTGAGTTGTAAGAACTCAAGGTCCAATTGTAAGAATTGTTGGACAGGGGCTTTATTTGACCGAGCACCTCACCTTGGGGCACTCAGGTGTTATTTGCCAAGAAGAAGGACAATACCCTTCGACTATGCATAGACTATCGACAGTTAAATAGGGTTACTATCAAGAATAGATTCCCTTTGTTGAGGATTGATGATATGTTTTGATAAGCTGAGAGGAGCGTGGGTCTACTCCAAGATAGATCTTCACACTAGCTACCATAAGTAGAGGATTAGGGAGATAGATATCCCTAAGACGACGTTTAGAACGCGGTATGGGCATTTTGAGTTCACTATGATGCCTTTTGGATTGACGAATACCCCGGCGGCATTCATGGATCTTATGCATAGGGTGTTCCAACCCTACCTAGATTAGTTTGTCATGGTATTTGTTCACAACATCTTAATCTACTCCAAGTCTGAGGAGGAGTATAAGGGTCACTTGAGGATTGTTCTCCAGACCTTGAGGGACCATCAGTTGTACGCCAAGTTCAGCAAGTGTGAATTTTGGCTTACGAAAGTAAAGTTTTTGGGACACGTGGTGTCGGTTTCGGGTGTATCCGTGGACCCGGAGAAAGTTGAGGCAGTCATGAATTGGGAGAGGCCAAAGTCAGTGTTCGAGATACGCAGTTTCTTGGGATTGGAAGGGTACTACCGGAGGTTCATTCAGGACTTCTCTTGATTAGCTGCACCTATGACCAAGTTGACCCAAAAAGCGGTCAAGTTTGAGTGGAATGATTCGTGTGAGAAGGCATTCCAAGAGTTGAAGATGAGGCTTACTTCAGCTCCTATGTTGATAGTTCCGGAGAGGGGATAGAGGTACACGGTATACTATGATGGCTCCAGAGACGGGCTGGGTTATGTTTTGATGCAGTCCAGGAGAGTAGTAGCTTATGGTTCTCGGTAGTTAAAGAATCACGAGCAGAATTACCCCACACACAACATGGAGTTGGTGGCCATTGTCTTTACCTTGAAGGCTTGGCGTCACTATCTGTATGGTGAGCAGTTTAAGGTATTTTTGGAGCACAAGAGTTTGATGTATATCTTCACTCAGTGAGACCTCAACATGAGACAGCGTAGGTGAATGGAATACCTGGAGGACTATGATTTCACATTGTATTACCATCCCGGTAAGGCAAATGTGCTGGCTGATGCACTTAGCCAGAAGTCACGGGGAGTCTTGGCTAGTGTGGCTTCCCAGGAATGGCAGATGCTCGAGACACTGGAGCATCTGCCACACCGGAGGGTCTCAAGCATCTGCCAACTATTTCATTCCACTCTTTCTCAAATAGTGGCAGATGCTCGAGACTCCTTTCTTTCTTTTTTCCCCCTAACCTTAAATTATTCTTCCTCTTCGCTAACTATTTCATTCCACTCTTTCTCTCCCTCTCTCTTCATTCAATTTATCCCTAGTCTCTCTTTATTCAATTTCTCTCTCATCTCTCTTCCTTTAATTTCTCTCTCCCCTTTCTTCCGTCAATCTTTCTTTTACCTTTTATTTAAATTTCTCTCTCTCGTCTCTTGTCTCTCGTCTATCTTTCTTCCCACCTATTCTTCCTCCTATATTTCTTTCATCCCATTCTTTCTCTCTTGTCTCTCTTCCTTCAATTTCTTTATCCTCTATCTTCGCCAATCTCTTTTCTATTTTTTATTTAAATATGTCTCTCTCCTTTCTCTTCCATCTCACTCCTTCAATCAAAACATTGTATTACTTATTTGAATGCTTCTTTTTATGTCAATTCATATACTCAGAGATTTTCTTCAAACCTATTAACATATCGATAGAATATGTGTTGTTCAAATTGATGTGGATATTGACTCATCATTTGTAGGGCTGTCAAAGTCCGATACGACACGATTAACCAACACGACGAATTAAATGGGTTTGGGTGAGACCTTAACGAGTTCAGGTGGTAAACGAGTTGACCTGCCAAACACGTTTAATAAATGAGTTATGTTCGGGTAAGACCTATCAACCAGTTTATCACCTGTTTTGCTCGTTTAAATAAAATTAATATAATAATAAATTAATAATTATTTTTAAAAAATTAGCCAGAATAATATTTTTTTAGTGACAACCACAAAAAATATATAAGGCAATCTAAAAATAACTTTCCCTAATTCCAATCCCTAACTCTCTCTACTCTTGAGTCTGTCTTCAATGTTACGCCTCCCTGGCTGAAGGTTGAAGCCAAGGTTGACATCCTCCTCCTCCTCATCCACCTCTCTATCTCTGTCTCTCTTTCTCTCTATCTATCTTTCTCCTCCTCTCTCTTTGGCGTGAATCAGCTCGACGGAGACAAAGACAAGTAGTTAGAGGCTTTGAGCTCTCCGTTTCTCTCTCTCTCTATCTCTCTCACATGAATCAGGTTGGTTCTCTCTATCCCCACTTCAACTTCAAAATTCCTCTCTTCTTATATGTATATAACTGTTTATTTCTATGGTTCTACCCTCGTCTAACTGTGTATATAACCCAAAACTTTTGATTTCACAAACACATTTTGATTTCAATACACAAACCTATTTCATTTTTTTCATGTATATAATTGTGTGTATAACCCAACACATTTTGATAAATTGATACTTAGTTTAAATTTTTTTTTTTGATTTCGTTTATCAATTTGATTTCACAACTAGAGAGTTTTGCATAATTTTTGTTTTGATTTCACAATATCGTTTTGTTTTGATTTTGAATATCATTTCATTTTTTTTGTTTGTCTTATGTAGATGGATTCTTTTGAACACATTATTATAATTTCTGATGAAGAAGATGAGGTCGAGCATGAATCCAAGATAGATGCAGATTCAACATCAAATACATCAACTACTAGTTGTCATGGAGGTGAAGATTTGCTCTCTTTCATGGGATTTGGTGGAGTTTGATTTTGTGTTTCATTGGTGTAATTTGGTTGTGTTGAGACTGTGATTTCTAATATATTTGTTCTTTTGGTGTAATTTGATTGTTTTAGATTGTATTTATGGTTTGTATTATGGTTGTTGGTGGATTTTTGTTATTTTGGTTTGTATTATGATTGTATTTATGATAATGATGTTTTCCATTGCCCTAAAATAGTGATAGTGGTTTTGTCACTGACCCAGGAGATGACATATATACTAGTCATAACCCGTGCTTGAAGGCACGATGAAATATAAAATTTGAACGCCCAAAAAAATTTATCCCACTATATCAAATAATATTTTTTTTCCTTAATTTCTCTGATTACATCATTTAAAATCTATGTTTATTTATTATTTTCTTAAAAAAATCAACAAAATTTTTTAAAATACATAATCCAAAATTTTTTTCTCAACATATATACATTATCGTGTATGAATAATGTATGAAATAAAAGTTATGTTAAACTACAAATTAACTAAATTTTAAATGATTGAATATGTGATAGAATTGGATGATGTGATGCTTTTTGGGGGAAAAATGTATAGGGGATACAGATTCAATTTACTAGCTGATTTATTTTATGACGACTTGGATAGTTACCCATGCAGTTATATTTTAGTCATCTTACTTGTTCAAAATTTTTACAGCTTCAATTAGTAAATCAGTTTTAATTTTGAATTACCCTGATCACCCAGCCTTTGTCTTTCGAGAGAGAATAGTCGACCATTCCCATTTTTGTAAGTCCTTGTGTAGGCAATTTTAGGGAAACCAAACAGGTTCTGAGGGAATATGTATGTTAGGGGGTATGTATTATGGTATCAAATAATTAAAATTAATTTACAAAATTGAAAAAGTTTAAATTTAGTAATGAGTAGATTATTCAGATCAACTCTATGGCTAGCTCATCTAGATCTTCATTAAGCATTATACCTAATATAGTTAATGAATAAGAACATGAGTTTGGAGAAACAAGAGTAGATTGGACTGGATGGAATA
The DNA here is from genome assembly GCA_963454935.2 of Ilex paraguariensis. Taxonomy (NCBI): domain Eukaryota; kingdom Viridiplantae; phylum Streptophyta; class Magnoliopsida; order Aquifoliales; family Aquifoliaceae; genus Ilex; species Ilex paraguariensis. Next base: position 5,115,049 of record CAUOFW020003946.1, read on the forward strand.
TTCCAAAAGTATCCCATTGAAACATCTATAAAACTAGTTGGCTCCTTAAAGCCTTTAATGAAGAATTACAAGTAAAAATATTGAACAAGTATTTTTAAGGATGAACAAACTTGTTAACTGTTATGTTCTAAAACCCTTAAAAAACATAGGAAAAAAGGATTTAATTTTATTCACCTTGGGTTAGTACAAGTGGCAATTAAACCACTAACCCAACAAGGAAAGAATTCAGCAGCCTTGTTAACTTTAAGAGATGTCAGGTTTCTAGAATATGAACTTAGTATCATTGGTATAATGGAAACAGGTCTCCATAAAGGACCAGTTTATTTTAATTGTTTTCCTGATTTTACCTTAAGTTTAGGGTGCAAAAATACTCATTTGGCTTTAACCTTAGAAATAAAGCTTATAGGAAGAATCACTAAATTAGTAAAAGAAACTGAATCAATAGTACTTATCTACAGAATTTACTATAAATGCATTACCACAAACCTGAATGTGAATGCATTACAGAAAAGTCCTTTTAGGAAGCACTACACTGATTCAAGCCAGTACTAGTCAATCTAATATCCAAGTTCCTAAGCAAATCCTTTGGAAGGATATAACGCTCCCAGAATCTTGGATAGTAAAAAATGAAAATCATGATAAAGACAGTGAAAACACCACTAAAAATGTTGAAAGCATCCACCAATTATTAGATGGCTTAGTAAGAATCTCCTTTGATTCTGCAAAATTCAGTAGATCAAGCAGACCTATTCAATTAATGAAGGAATAAAATCTAAATCTAGTTCTAGACTCTCTAAACAAGATCAAGAAATAGATAAAGAAATTCAAAGACTTTTTAAATTAAAAGGAATTGATAATTCCTCTTCACAAATTAGTAAGCCGTGTTATACTCCACATCAGAGTATTCCACAACAAAAAACAGAAGAAGCTGATTAAGAAGAAGACTTCACCCCTTCTCCTACTGCTAGTGACCTCCAGAGTAACGCACCAGTAAACTATCAGTTGCTCATGATTAGGAGAGAGTCTAGTACTCTATTCATGCCTGATATGAATAGATTAAAAATAGCCTTTGAATCATCTGCAAATGAATCTAAAAGACATAAGTACTTTAGAAGATTCAGCTCACAACAACAAATTGAAATAAGAAGACAATGGGTTAAGCTAATGTATAAACTACAAGCTGAAATCCTATTCTTTGATTATCTTAATAACTTCCATAAAGAAGTTAATGTTGTTACACAATAAAAGTGAAAAACAAAAAAATCCACTATATCATCCAGTCACCCTCCAGTTGAAACCATAGTCATTGACCATGGTGGATCTGTAGTTGCCTCACCTTTCAAACTCTCCACTGATGAGTCTGAGAAAAAAATTGTTGAACAAAACAATTTTACTAACCAAAGCTTAATTACTAAAGGCAAGCAGTTAGATAAAATTGAAAATAAAATTGATGAAATCAAATCAGGTATTAAATTAGAACAACCTCTAATTCACCTACCTGAAGACCGCAGTAAATTAGGAGTTAAAGATAGTCAAAACATTGAGAAGATTGAAAAGCTTATTTCTAAAATGAAGCTAAAAGAATCATATTCCAAAAAGAAAGAAGGTCCTTCTCAAGTTATTGTCATTAATCAAACTTCTAATGATTCATCAGATATTAGCTCAATAAGTTCATCTGATTCTGAAATTAATAAATTAGAAGAACAGTTTGGTAACCAACAAATTGATTTTTTCAAATGTTAATCCAACCAGTATTAGTAAAAATTGGTATACCAGACCAACACCACCTGATCTTCAATTTGAAGAAAAAAATATTAGTGATCAGTTTTCTGTTCAGTTTAACAAACTCTATGAATGGAACATAGATGGTTTAAGTGAACAAGAAATCCTGAATAAAATCAACCACATCTCCATGGTTATTAACAACTATGTCACAAACCTTGACCAAACTGAACCTAAGATAGTTGACCTTATTGCCTCAGGATTCACTAGTATGTTACGTAGTTGGTGGGACAATTATCTCACTCAGGAAATTCGAGATGAGATTAAGTATGTTGTTGTCAAGGATGATGATGGTATACCTATATTTGACCAAGCTCTTGGCCAAGGTAGACCTGATGGTATCAATACTCTCATTTATACCATCATTAAACATTTTGCTGGTACACCTAGTTCTATTGAAGCTAGAATCCACGACCAGCTTAGTAACCTTAGGTGCCCAACACTAAGCGACTTCAGATGATACAAGGATGTATTCATCTCTCGGGTCATGCTTCGTCTAGACTGCAATAAGGCTTTCTGGAAAGAAAAATTTGTTAATGGCCTCCCCAATCTTTTTGCTCATAAGATTAGGGATGCACTTAGTAAAGACACAGAAATCATAGAATATGATTCTCTTACCTATGGTAATCTTGTTAGTACCATCCAAAAAAAAGGTCTTAAGATGTGTATTGACATGAAACTCAGTAAACAATTGGCCAATGACAAGAAAAGGCTAAATATGAAATGAAAATTTTCTGTGAACAATATGGTCTCCCTTTAGTAGCACCATCTACTAGCAGAAAACACAAAACCCATAAACCTTATACCCATAGCAAAAGTCATTACTCTCGTAGTAAACAGACTTTTAGTAAACCTATTTTATATGAAAAATCTAAAACAAAACCCAGAAAATCTTATAAGCATAAAACTTATAAGAAAAAATCCAAGGAAAAACCTAGTACATCTAAGTCTGAGGTTAAATGTTTTAACTGTGGAAAAAAGGGTCATATTAGTCCTAATTGCCCAGTTAAAAAACAAGTTAACAGATTAAAGTTAGCCCCTCAAGAAGAAGAAGAAATTCTTAAAATATTTAGGCTAAATAATCTTAGTGAAACTGATTCAGACTCCAAAAGTAGTTCTAAAATTGAATCAGAGTATCAATCAGCCTCTAGTAATCTTACTGAACCTAACATCAAATTAGGTTATAAGGATAGTTGTCTCTGTAAGACAGTCAGTGTAATAACCAAAGAGAATGAAGAAGAACACATTCTCATTGAATTAATTAGTAAAATTGAGGATCCTGAGTTAAAAATTAGAAATGTTAAAAAACTCAAAGATCTTTTAGTAAAACAAGATGATAAAAATACTTCCAATAGAAAACAACTTATTAGCTTCAATAATGCAATGGAAAGATTTAGTAAAGAGAAAAAGAAAGAACTCACTTTACAAGATCTCCAGACTAAAAGTTAAATACAAGTGGTAGTAAAATGAAAGTTAAATACAAGTTGCCAAATGTGCATATTTGTCAAGACAATGTATGTTTTAAAACATTCTTTGTCCTAGTACAAAATATGACTAGTGAAGTTATCCTTGAATTGCCATTCGTATATCTTCTGTATCCTTTTACGACTGACACTAAGGGGGTAACTACTAAGCCATTTGGTCACTCAGTAACTTTCCAGTTTCTTAGTAAACCAGAAACTATGACTTTAAGACAACTTAAAGACCACTAAGTCTCTAAGTATCTTAATTTAATTAATCAAAAAACTCACCAGGTAAAATTTCTCAAAAAAGAAATTCACCATAAAAGAGTTCAAGAACAATTAACAAACCCAATTTTACTTGAACAAATTGAACAATTTAAATTAAAAATGGAAGCAGAAGTATGTTCTAACCTTCCTACGGCTTTCGGGCATAGGAAAAAACATATGATAAAACTTCCATATATAAAAGGATTTAGTGAGACAAATATTCCTACTAAATTCAGACTCATCCAAATGAACCATGAAGTAATAAAAATAAGCAAAAAAGAGATTTATGAATTACTCAAAAATGGTATCATCAGGAAGAGCAAATCCCCTTGGTCATGTCCAGCTTTCTATGTCATCAAAAATGCGAAATTAGAAAAAGGCGTACCAAGACTAGTAATTAATTATAAGCCTTTAAATTCTATATTGGAATGGATCAGGTACCCAATTCCAAACAAACATGATTTAATTAAAAGACTTAATAATTCAGTAATTTTTTCAAAATTTGATTTAAAAAGTGGTTACTGGCAAATCTTTATATCTCCAGAAGATAGATATAAGACTGCATTTACAACTCTCTTTGGTCATTGCGAATGGAATGTAATGTCTTCTGGATTAAAAAATGCACCTAGTGAATTTCAAAATATGATGAATGAAAATTTTAATTCAATTAGTTATTTTTCTATAGTCTATATAGATGACATTCTCATCTTCTCTAGATCTATAGAAGAATATTAGAAACACCTTTATGCATTCCTTGAGATAGTCAGACATAATGGTCCAGTCATCTCAGCCAGCAAAATTAAGTTGTTCCAAACTTTAGTAAGGTTCCTAGGATACAACATCTAGCAGTCCACTATTGTTCCCATCAGTCGTTCTATCCAATTTGCAGATAATTTTCCTGATGAGATCACTGACAAAACCCAACTTCAGAGGTTCTTAGGTTCCCTAAATTATGTTTCTGACTTTTATCAGGATCTTAGGAAACCGTCAAACCTCTGTATGACAGACTCAAAGGAAATCCTCCTCCTTGGACATCTGTTCATACATCTATAGTCCAGCAAGTCAAGCAGTTTATTAAAACTTTGCCTTGTCTTGGTATTCCTTCAGTTGATTCCTTCAAAATCATCCAAATTGATGCCTCCGACATTGGATACGGTGGTATCTTACTTCACAAACTTACTCCAGACTCCCCAGAGCAAATTGTTCGTTTCCACTCTAGTATCTGAAATAAGGCACAAGCAAATTATAGTACTATTAAAAAAGAAATTTTATCTATTGTCCTATGTATCTCTAAATTCCAGGATGATATATTAAATCAAAAATTTTGAATCCGAGTTGATTGCAAATCTGTAAAATATGTTTTGAAAAATGATGTACAAAACATTGCTAGTAAGCAAATATTTGCCAGATGGCAATCTATTTTAAGTATTTTCGATTTTGATATCGAATATATCAAAGGCAGTAATAACTGCATTCCTGATTTTCTAACCCGAGAATTTTTGCAGGGATCCCATGGCGGACAGGAAATCTTCTAAACTCAGTACCTCTTCTAAACTTGGGAGAGACACTAAAAAATAATTAACCTTGTCAAGACCATTAGCCTTGTCTAGCCCACAAACATCCTCTATCCAAATTGTCAATCGTTATCAACCTCTTGGTAATCCTTGTCATATAAGACCAGTAGTCCAGTCCACTTTGGTGGCCCCATCTACTTTCCTTCAAATGGCCCAACAAGGCCCAACCCAATTTGTTGGTCCTTCTTCGACCATTAAAAATAACCAACTAGTTACCCCTAGTCAATTAGTTAATCTTTACCTAGTATCTAGTTCCCAACCAACTTTTGTAGCCCAAAAAGGCCCTAAGGTTGATTATGTTAAGAAAGACGAACCCCAACTAGTATTCGCTATTGAACCAATCCATGCTCACCTGAGCAACCCAAAAGACTTAGTAAATGCATATCTCGAACCAGGGTGGAACTTCATCTCATCTGACCCAGAGAAAACATTTACTTTTTACCAGGATATTTTGTTTTTTACCCAGTCTATTTCTATCAAACCCATATTTGATAAGAAAAAGCTCAGTAAAGTCATTTATCATTCCCTATATATTTTAAAATTTATATCTCTCAAAGAATGGGGATCTCATCCTTCATTGCTTAGAGACCTCGAGAGATATGAAAAGAGGTTTAGCTACTATGATTACATTGATTCATGGTATAAACTTCTCCTCTATCAGGATGAGTCATTAACTCACTCTTGGTTCATTCAGTTCGATAAGAATTTCAAGAGCCAAATTCCTGCTTGGTTCGCACAGTGGTGGCATCTTCATGGCCCCATACTTGAAATTCTTCCCCTGGACCTACAAGATCAGGTCACTTATTTTGCCTCTGTTTATAAACCTTGTTTTTATGACATAACTCATTTCACGAGTCTGTTAATTTTCTTTACTCAATATAAACTTCCTTGGATCTATAAGTGGTCTTGGGAAATTTGTTCTAACTTCGTTTGCAGGCAATCCAGTGTGAAATGGTGGCCCAGGTTCCAACATGACTGTATTATTGTCCAAGTCAAAAAGGAGTTCCCAATAAAGGTTCCAGCATCAGTTACAGTATCAACTATTGCAGCTACCCTTCCACCAGTAACTCCACCACCAACAAAGGCTCTGCCAGCTCTTAGGGTTTCTACACCCGAGAAAACCCTGGCTCCAGCCCAGCCTAAAGCAGCAAAACATAAGCTAAAGAAGTCATCCTCTAAGGACTCTAGTAAGCCCTCAGAATCCTCGAAGCAGTTAAAACAGAAGTCATCTGAGCTCATTGCCTTGGCCTAGAAACTTCTTCAACAGGCAGCAAGTTGTAGTGATTCTTCCTCACCGACATCATCTACAGGGTCCATTAACCCATTTGTAGATTTGGGTTAAGATAACCAAGATCCATTTGCTGGAATTGATGACCTCACTCCTGACCTAGCTTCTCCTTGATTCTTCTCCTTATGCGTGATAGCTTTACTCACTACTTTCTTCATCTAAATAAAGAAAAGTTGTCTATTACATATAATGTTAAGATATCAATCAATACATCAGTCCTTTCCCCAAGAAAAGTAGCTGACAATACTCATGTGCTCTGCTTTTCCACCGTAAGCAGATTCTTTTCTCCCGCGGCAGGAACCCACTTAGCACTCTGCCATAATTTTCAGACATCAGGACCCACTAAGAGTCTTTTGTCAAAAGTTACCCAAGTAAAAGTATTTCACCTATACTTTTCCACCAAAAGTGAGAGTGAAAGTATTTTAAGCAGAAAAGGACATCAGGGCTAAAGATTCCTTCAGAAATCCTTACTCCTATATAAAGGTCTCCTCTGGAAAGGAGGAAACAAGTTTTTTGCCTAAGGCAAAATTCATTACACACCTAGCAAAAACACTCCTACCTCTACTATAAACCTTTATTTTGAGATCTCTCATAATGATGCAAATGAAGAGTTTCTCTCATATCCCCTTTCACTACTAGCCCATTTAGTGTTAGTATTGTAAGTATCTTAGTTTTATTTCATATTGTAATTTTGTGTAATTTTGTTTGTATTTTCCTTCTACATCTTGTGATTCTCCTTGAACTCACACACACACACACACACACACACACATATATATATAAGATAGAAAGAAAATTCTAATCACGAAAAATCTATGAAGAAGATTTAGTTTTATTTGAATTTTTAATTGTGTATTTTATATAATAACTAGGGGAAAAAATCGAATATTGAATTTGAATGCAAAATAATCAAGCACTGAATTCGGACACGTACTAAACTAAAGCCTAACCTTGCCATATATCATGTGTCTAAAGGCACTGTACATAGTTCTTAAACACAAAATAATCAAACAATGAATATAAACATGCATTAACCTGAAAATCATTTGGTCATTTTTAATGTCATAAATTTAGTGAAAGGTCAAAATGTGGATACTCTGTCAAAATGTAAATACTCTATAAGAATCTTCCAATTTTTCGGCAAAGTATCATCTAAAAATATGATACCACAAATATATCACCTTGTCTACAAAACTTATATATTTCATAATCATAATTAAATCATGTCATATGCACACTGAAATCCAACTATGTATCAATTATCACAACACAATTCTTCCTACACAAACAACTATATTCATACTTGTAAAAGTGATAGACATAACATAAGATTCTTAAAAAATTAAAATAAACCTATAAAATTTTTAAATTACAAACTACTTTAATCACAAAACAAAATGACATAAACTACTTATAAATCAATCGCTATCTCAATGAATGAACAAAAACCAAGCAAGAGGTATTGAATTACATTTTGGGTCACTAAAAAATTTGCTTAATTCAAAAACCATGTAATGAGAGAAATTGAAATCAATGTAAAAAATTTTCAATTTTTTGGCAGGGTATCTTTTGAAAATATGATATCACAAATATATCAACTTGTCTACAAAACTTATATATTTTATAATCATAACCAAATCATGTCATAAGCCTACTAATTGCAAAAAAAAAAATCATTATGTTAACCATCGTCATGCCTAAACATGACTATTTACCAATTGCTTTAGGCATCAAAACAATAATAATCATTGTTCTGCACGTCATAAACCCATAGTTGTGCCTAAACATATAGTAACATTGTAAAATAAACTCATAGTTGTGCCTAAACATAAATAAGATTAAAGAAGCACAACCTGAGTAATAAGGTAGCTTCATAGAACCCGTTCTTGGTCTACGACAACACACACTAAAATAAGTTCTAAATTCTAAATATCACACAAACCAAAGCACAGGAATGACAATAAGACAACAAATTGAATAAGCACAACTCGATATAAGAAATTAACGATATCTCTTTATTCACAACTCGATAAAATATAAGTGGAGTTGTATTCATGGCATTACTAGTATGCACAATTGCCCCATAAATCCTGTAACAATTGCCCCATGATTCCTCTAAATATAGAATCTCATAAAAATTTCAACTAGTATGCACAATTTATATATTTTATCATTCTAAAAGGCTACTAATCGACCCTTAGATTTTTAAAGTCACAATTAAGAACAAATCTAAATGCAACATAACTATAACCTCCATGAACAAACCACTGCTATGAAAATGAAACAAAATTAATAAAAAAAAAATCTTAACAAAGGGAAATAAGAAGAACAACAATGCAAAGATGACATAGAGGCCTAGTAGCAACCAATATTTCAAAGAAACTCACCAGTTTCAACCACAAAAAAAATTAATTTCAAGACCCACATTGACAAATCATATCAAAGAGTAACTGATTGCTATATCAAAGAGTAACCATATGTAACTTTTTGCTTTTAGAGTAACCATATCAAAGATAGCAGTTTGAAATAAAAAGAGTAACCATATCAAAAGCATATTAGAAGCAACATTCTCCATCCCTAGTATAGCTGAATAACAACTGATTGCTTTTAGAGAGAGAAGATATGTATCAGAAGCATTGAACATATATGTACCAAAGCACTAAATAACAAAAACAATTCAGTTTGAAATGAAAAAGACATATAAAGAAGCACAACTCAATTTGATGAATATACAAATGGAAATAAAAAAAAAACCCAAAAACTACAAACCAATAGTGTAACTTTTCTCCAAAAAATAAAAAAAAATCAAAGAAAAATTGTTACTTTTGGCGAATGACGATCAATCTCTGATCTTCTCGTGACTAGTAGCATCATTAATAAACAAAATAAACCTGATCAAAACTCTATACACCCATAAAGAAGAGAAATAAAACTCAGTTGAAAAAAGCCCCCATCATTCTTTTACACATGAAAAAAACCCCCTGCTAGGTTACTGGGTCTTTGAGCAGAAGAGAGATGGGGCTCGGTCTTTGCACAAAAGAGGGATGGGGGGGAATACCTAGCGTTGGCGGTGACTACATCAAACTTGGTGGCTGTGGTTGTGGAGTGTCGATGAGAGAGAGAGAGGCGCCGGTGAGAGAGAGAAAGGAGTGGAGGAAAAGAAGAAAAAAAATTAAAAGATGGGTGAAAGAGGATGGGATGGAGAGGTGAAGGAGGATGAGACTCTACATGTGTGTGCACTGTGAGAGAGAGCATGGGGTAGGGGTTTCACATAGAGGGGGAGGGGGTGACAACTTGCGTGTGATGGGGTGTAGAGAGTAACGTTAAGGGGGAGGTGATGGTTGTGATAAGATGGTTTTGAGGGAGAAAATGTGTGTAGGATAAAAATTCAAATGTTTTTCTCTTTTATTATATAGATTATTAAAACTTGCTATTTTTATTTAAATGAGAATAAATAAATCTTTTGAAATATATTTATCCTTAAAACCCCCCAAAAAAAGATGTTTGTACCTATTACCCTAAAAAATTATAAACCTATACTAACCTCTCAAAATTCCTAAATTTAAGACCTCTTTTCTGATTGGGGCTTAAAGCCCATACTTTACTAACCTTATTCTGGAGCTAACCTTGGTCGTGTCCCTGAAAAGGATATGTGAGAATAAAGAGTGTGCGGAAAAAAATAACTAAGAAAATGGATGGAGTTGTTGGTGATGAGGGTAGGAAGCGGCGGCTGCCAATATGGATGCTTGGTGTGGCTGCCGCTGACCAAGTGAGGGAGGCCGAAAGCAGAGCTGTATCGCATCGCCAGTCCAAATCAAAAGTTGGAATTGCAGGGGCTGAAAAAGAAGTCCTGCTTTGTGACTATGAAAATTTGGGGGTGGAGTCAAGTTTACCGCGTAATACAAAGAAAAGGAGAAGGAGAACAGGGCAAAAAGAAACGGTTGATTGTGATGGTGACAATGTCTGTAAATCTGGCTTTGAGAAGCGAAAACGTGGCAGGGTTGTGGCAAGGGTTAGGGAGGCTGCTCCGCGGAAAATAAGGAAACTAAAGAGTGTGGAGCCTGCAAGTAGTGAGGAAATTGAAGTCCCATCGCCCAGTGAAGACGATGGGGATTTGACTATGGATGATTTAATGAATATTGCTACAGAGGTAAATCACTTTTCCTTGTTAGTACATGAACTGGTAGATCAAAGTGCATCTTTTCTCTAAGACATGCATGACATGAGGCATTTTATCATGGCATTATTTTTGTGCAGTATGTCAGAAGTGATAAGGACATGGCGCAAAAACAGTCATCAACAGGGTCTCCTGATACTCGGCCAATTAACAGATCTCACAAAGATAAAGAACCAGCTTCTTGTCATACATTAGCTGGGAAGGCAACAAGTCCCAATTTGACAGGGAACCCTACCCAAGACATGCTCGATTTGTTTTTAGGGCCTTTGCTAAAGAAGCCCCCTGACAAAGAGAAGGAGGTTGGTTTGATTAGAGAAGATATGACATTTGCCAATGAACTAAGAAAACACAGCCAGAATCTCCTTCTTGGAGAAGAGCCTGTCCCCTTGACGAAGAAGAAGAGCAGTCTCAAGGACAAGGTTGCAATGTTCTTCGACTGAATGAGGTGTCCAGATTGTTAGTACAAATGCCATGTACCATAGCACAGCAAGAAAAAGTATATTTTAGAAATTCTTCTGAACTCTAAAGCAATGATACCGTCGGTCTATTGATCTCTGTGCATTTATCGGGTGCGTATTGTCTACTCCTTGGTCATTCCATTGTTTCATATCCAGGGTGTATTTTTTGTTCATCCTTTTGTAAACATATCAAAATAGGTCATGTTGAAGGAACAATTTTATGACTACTCAGCAGCTATAAAAGTAACTTCTATGTATTGTACATTAGGTTCATATCGGTGTCCAATATCTATGTAGTGATTATTACTTTTTTATACTACATATTTGATCCATATCTTTTTGAAATTACAAAAGTAACTTCCGTAATATAAAGTTTGTTGGGAAGTTTCTAAAAATTTAAAAAAAAATCTTAAAACTCTTTCCCTGCGTGTTGATCACTTATCCCCAACATTTTTCGATCTTGTTGGTCACATGTCTCTAACATGTTTGAAAATATATAGTAATAAAAAAAATTAGACACTCATTTTAGTGTGTCTGTGTCGCAGACTAATACTCAAACTAACACGAAGTGTTTGTGCTTCCTAGTTACTAGTTAATATCTAGTCATTCCCTTCATACATTATTATATTTTTTTTTGAAGGGGGGGGGGGGGACTTATCATCAAATATACTATCAAACTGGCTAAATAACCCAAAAGTCAAAATTTAATATTTGTACAAAGGCTTTCATTGCCTTGAGTTCATGGAAATTACCTTATATGTTGATGCTTAAGTTAATAGGTGAATTGAGTTTGATAATATAAAGAGATTCGAAGACCTTGCCATGCTATTCTAAATTACCATTTGGAGTGAATAGATCATCAATTGGGGAGTGTATGACATAACTGTTAGAGCATCCAGTCTAAAACTAATTGACGGTGGGTGGAGTGACCCCTTAAGTACATAAACTAATCTTAGTGGTCCTAATTATTTAATGTGGTATACAAACTCTCTTAACACCCTCCCTCAGTGAAACGTGGGCTCGTACATGGGGTCAATAAACAAACAAACAACCATGTATACTTGAAAATTCAAATGGGTAAGAGACTTGGTCCTTTGACAGTTTGACCGCTCAAGGCTTAATTCTGATACCATGTTAGATTATCCAACCCAAAACTAATTGATAGTGGGTGGAGCCACCCCTCAAGTATATAAATGAACCCAAAAGTCGAAATTTAATATTTGTAAAAGGCTTTCATTGCCTTGGGTTCATGGAAATTACATTATATGGTGATGCTTAAGTTAATAGGTGAATTGAGTTTGATAATATAAGGAGATTTGAAGACCTTGCCAGACCATTCTAAATTACCATTTGGAGTGAATAGATCATCAATTGGGAGTGTATGACATAACTGTTAGAGTATCCAGTCTAAAACTAATTGGTAGTGGGTGGAGTGATCCCCTAGTATATAAACTAATCTTAGTGGTCCTAGTTATTCAATGTGGTATACAAACTCTCTTAAAAGCCTCTCTTAGTGGGACCTGAGCTTGTACATGAAGCCAACAAACAAACAAACAACCATGCATACATGAAAATTCAAATGAGTAAGAGACTTGGTTTACTGACCGCTCAAGGCTCAACTCTAATATAATGTTGGAGCATTCAACCAAAAACTAATTGACAGTGCATGGAGTCGCCCCTCCAGTATATAAATGAACTTTGGTGGTCCTAATTATTCAATGTGGGAGACAATCTTTTAACAATAACAACTATGAAGCATGGATTCTTCACCAAGACTAATATTCAAAGATGAGAATATAACACAATATAGAAGGGGAAGCGAGACCAATATAGATTAAATTTAAAAGTTAGGAAAGGGAGCAGGAATCCCTATTCGTGGGTTGATGATCAATGCAAAATTCAAGATGTGAGAACAGAGAATATCCTAACAATGAGAGGTGTGGCGTATGTCAAGCACCACTTTGATGGCTGAGGGAACATCTCATTTGGTATGTATTCGAAAGGACCAATTGAAGGCCCTGAGGGCGGAAGGTAGGGTGTTCAAGTTCTCAAGTGATAACCTAATCGGCCTTTTCACTTTATTTAATGGACTGTAAGTTAGTTCAAGATTGAAATTGAACCTGAGAGAGATTAAACTTCTAATAACAATTGGTGTGCCTTCAGTTGAAGAGAGTTGGTCACAAGCAGTGATTATGAGCTCTTTCTTGTTCCAGTTCAGAAGAGGTAATTGCTGCAGTTGCACTAGTGGATTGAATATCTTTTCCTGTGCTTGTCTTGTATTGAGGTAAGTCATGCCTTCTATCTTCTTACTTCGATTAATTTATAGCCAGGAAGCCAAGCCCAGGTCAAATTCGAAGCAAGTGTCTTGTCTTTTTTCAATGAATGCTCGAAAGAACCATTTTTTTAAAGTAATGAGTAAGACCATGACAAAGATATAGCTAGTGATGCCCATTTTTATACTTGTATAATTCTGATGTGGCTGAATAGGACTCGCAAATCTTAAAAACATCTTTCCCACTTTTTTTAATAATTGGCTCCCAATATAATGGATTGCCACGTAATAGAAGACTTTAGAAGCTAGTTACCCTCAACACCTCACAGTCCTCGCCAATTAAGCAATCTTATCATGATGAGAATTTATATCGACAATTAATCTTTTATCTATGTTTACTTTTAAACATGAAATTATGCCAAACACATCGACGATTTTCTTAAAGTTTTACAATCTTTCCTCATCCCATCAAGCAAAGAATAAGTAGAAGTTTAAACGCGAGATAGAAAGTCTCTCCCACTCAATCTCAAATCCCTCCATAAGATTTTAGCTTTCTACCCTTTTAACTAGCCTATTTAATCCATCTGCCACAAGTGAAATTCTAGGTTTTCCCCTAAACAAAACTGTTGTGGTTGTATATCTCTGTCTAAACATTTCACATTCACAAAATTTTGATTGAAACAACATTGTAATTTGACAATTCATTGCCAAATTTTTTTTTGAAAGGACGATTCGAAGAGAAGAAAAAGTCGAATAGACCATTAGATCGAAGATTAGTCTTTATTTAGTCCATGTTAGGTGTTCTTTCCTCTCTATTTCTGGAATCTGATCAGAAGCCTTCATACCCTGAACCATTTAGATCTTTTAGTTGATAGTACACATTGTTTAAAGCTTGCGTTGATACTGCACATTTCAATATTAGACCCATCAAAGGTGTACATTAGATTGGTGATAATCTGCACTTCATAGCTTAAAGTCTATAAACTACTGCATTCTTTAGTAAACAAATCACTTCAGTGATGGAGTGATTTTAAGATTATTATATTTATATTCTAGTGAAATGAAATGCCAAAAATAATTCCACAACATACTGTATTCGTTTAATTATTATGCAGACTTTCTGGGATTTTTTTCGAGAAAAGAAAAATTACAACTGATAATTGTAATTAAACTATTGAGTTGACTAATATGGAAGGGATTATTGTTTCTGTTGGTTTGTGTCGTCCTGAGGGATTGTCTGTTTCAAGTGAGTCTGCGATGGTGGGTGTCATTTTCGGGGTTGTTATGAAGGGGGTGAGGAGATATTAGGAATGGGTAAATCTGTGTATGAGATAGGGATGAAGTTGAAGAGCGCGTCTGGAGTATGTGATTGGTTATGTGGGTTGATGTGAATTGACAAACAACCAACTTCAAGCCTGCTACTCGGCTAGGAATTGAGTTTGAGCGAGCTAGATTTAATAATGAAAATGCCTCTATTAATTTTGCTTTAGGAAAATTTGATGCTGTGACTAGCAGATGATGGGATTGGAAAGTTGCCTTTGGAGGGAGGAGGCAATGGTGTGCTATAGATGCGAAGAGCAAGTGTTTTGTGTTTGATGAAGAAAAATAAGAGATCCTAAAAAATTTCCTAAGAAGAGAGATCTTCCCTTAGTTCCTATAAAGATATGCAAGCAAAAGGGATCGAGAGGAGTGTAAAGAGCAGGAAAAGGAGTTGTCAACTAAAAAACTTGCAGTGAGGGATAAGCTATGATGTTGGGAGCTCTGGAAGGGTAGTTGCGATTGCCTTGGTTAGATATAAAGATTGTTTGTGGATTTTAGGATCTAGAATAAAGAGATGTTTACTAAAAGAGATTCTTTTAAGGCAGATATTGTTGTTTTGTAGAAATCTAAGATTGAGTTTATTGATAGGAAAAATTATAAAGATTGTGTGCGGGTCCAGTATAGAAATTATTGACCTTTTTACCTTCCGAAGAGAGGTTGAGAAAATTGTTATTATGTGGGCTGAAAGATTTGAGGGGGGGATTTATGTTGTTAGTTAGAGGCAAACATAGGTATGGTCTTGGATAGGGATGGAGCTACATATACATATGTGGGGGAAACTTAGGATATTATCCTAATCGTTTTTTGTTTTCAATAAGTTGGTGATGCACTTGTCCCCAGATCTAGTAAAACAATTATTTTATTTTAGAATTGAGTAAACAAATTTGAATTCCCTAACTCATATATTAGCCAAAGAAAAAACCTATTTTATTTAATACATTTTCTTTTATTTTTTTAAAAATAATTGTACATTTATCCCTAATTTTTTTTTTTGACAAGTTAGTAGCTCGTAACTTAGTAACACATATAGATGCAAATGGTTAAATATACTAACCCCAAAGCATCCATACATTTCCCAAAAAAAAAAAAAAGAAATTTTTACAAGATTATGACCTTATTAATGGAGTTGCATGGTCCATTCTTTCCATTTATAGTTTTACCCCTTTAAGATGTGATCCTAGCTCCACCCTTGGCCTTGGATGGTGGTTAACTGATGTGCATGGGCCTAATAAACCTAGGCTAATAATTTTTGTATGTGAAGAATTAGTTGGTTGTTTAGAGTATGTAGTCCACGGTGGTGTATAGGAGAGGATTTAGTTTGATTAGGTCCTTTATGCAAAAATTGAATAGGGAAAGAGTCTCAAAAAGAATGATAGATTTCAACGCTTTTATTAGAGAAATTGAGTTTAAGGGCTCTCTTTTTGCAAACAATGTAATTGGTCTAATTTTAGGGAGAAGGATTTGACGTGTAAAAGTTTTGGTAGATTTTTTCCACTTTCGTTGTGGGTGGGAGGATTGTTTTTCGGGATGCAGACAAGAGGCTTTGCATGGAGTAGCTTCTGATCATTATCCATTGTTCTTTACATTTTTGTTGTTAGATGGGGTACGTGTCCTTTCAGGTTCTAGAACATTTGGCTTGAGTGTCATGCATTGAGGGAGAAATTTAAGGAATTATGGTCTTAGTTACGCTTCCAAGGTTGGGAAGGTTATAAGCTCATGAAAAACTTTGAATTTTGTCAAACAAAGAGTTATGGTGTGGAGTAAGGAGACATTTGGTTGTACTCGTGTCACAAAGAGCTTGATTTTGGAAAGGATTATTGACATTGTTAAGGTTAAAGAGGGGCCTAGATGAAGAGTTGAGGAGAGAGAGAGAGAGAGAGAGAGATGGAACTTGGGAATAAATTTGAAGGGGTTGTTTTTAGAGAGGAAATTAGATGAAGGCAATAATTGAGGGTGAAAAGGATGAAAAAAAGGGACAATAATTCAACTTCTTCCATAGAGGAGCAAATGGAAGTAGGAAAAAGAGAATAATTAATAAATTGGAAATCAAAAGTGGAATGATTATTGAAGAGTAGGATCATCTAAGGGTGCAACTCGGGCGGGTTGAGAGGTCAACCTTAGGTATATAATCTTCAATCCTAATCCTAACCCTAATCCTAACTCGAGATACTCAATCCAAGTACTGCCTGAGTTTAATTCAGGCAGACTCGGGTTGAATTCGAGTTACTTAATTTGGGCTGATTTTGGATTAAAAAACTGGTTGGGCTTGGGTTACTTAATTTGAGTTGATTTTTTGAAGTGTAGATTTGATTTTTTCAAGTGTAGTTCTGATTTTTTCAAGTGATTTGAGATGAAGGACGAGGCGCAGATGAAAACAGAGGGAGTGAGAAAAAGAGGAGTGACGAGTGAGAGAGGGAAGCTGAGAGTTTGATACGACTTAGACTAGTGATGATTGAGAGAGGGAGGAGTGACGAGTAAGAGAGGGATCTGAGAGTGATGGAGGCGCAAGGGTGAAGACTTGAAATAAAAATCTTGACTTTAAAGAGTGAAGATAAATATTAACCCTAATTAAATATATTTATATATTTATGTTTACTCGGGTTCAACCCTATTTTAATATTCGNTTCCCAAAAAAAAAAAAAAGAAATTTTTACAAGATTATGACCTTATTAATGGAGTTGCATGGTCCATTCTTTCCATTTATAGTTTTACCCCTTTAAGATGTGATCCTAGCTCCACCCTTGGCCTTGGATGGTGGTTAACTGATGTGCATGGGCCTAATAAACCTAGGCTAATAATTTTTGTATGTGAAGAATTAGTTGGTTGTTTAGAGTATGTAGTCCACGGTGGTGTATAGGAGAGGATTTAGTTTGATTAGGTCCTTTATGCAAAAATTGAATAGGGAAAGAGTCTCAAAAAGAATGATAGATTTCAACGCTTTTATTAGAGAAATTGAGTTTAAGGGCTCTCTTTTTGCAAACAATGTAATTGGTCTAATTTTAGGGAGAAGGATTTGACGTGTAAAAGTTTTGGTAGATTTTTTCCACTTTCGTTGTGGGTGGGAGGATTGTTTTTCGGGATGCAGACAAGAGGCTTTGCATGGAGTAGCTTCTGATCATTATCCATTGTTCTTTACATTTTTGTTGTTAGATGGGGTACGTGTCCTTTCAGGTTCTAGAACATTTGGCTTGAGTGTCATGCATTGAGGGAGAAATTTAAGGAATTATGGTCTTAGTTACGCTTCCAAGGTTGGGAAGGTTATAAGCTCATGAAAAACTTTGAATTTTGTCAAACAAAGAGTTATGGTGTGGAGTAAGGAGACATTTGGTTGTACTCGTGTCACAAAGAGCTTGATTTTGGAAAGGATTATTGACATTGTTAAGGTTAAAGAGGGGCCTAGATGAAGAGTTGAGGAGAGAGAGAGAGAGAGAGAGAGATGGAACTTGGGAATAAATTTGAAGGGGTTGTTTTTAGAGAGGAAATTAGATGAAGGCAATAATTGAGGGTGAAAAGGATGAAAAAAAGGGACAATAATTCAACTTCTTCCATAGAGGAGCAAATGGAAGTAGGAAAAAGAGAATAATTAATAAATTGGAAATCAAAAGTGGAATGATTATTGAAGAGTAGGATCATCTAAGGGTGCAACTCGGGCGGGTTGAGAGGTCAACCTTAGGTATATAATCTTCAATCCTAATCCTAACCCTAATCCTAACTCGAGATACTCAATCCAAGTACTGCCTGAGTTTAATTCAGGCAGACTCGGGTTGAATTCGAGTTACTTAATTTGGGCTGATTTTGGATTAAAAAACTGGTTGGGCTTGGGTTACTTAATTTGAGTTGATTTTTTGAAGTGTAGATTTGATTTTTTCAAGTGTAGTTCTGATTTTTTCAAGTGATTTGAGATGAAGGACGAGGCGCAGATGAAAACAGAGGGAGTGAGAAAAAGAGGAGTGACGAGTGAGAGAGGGAAGCTGAGAGTTTGATACGACTTAGACTAGTGATGATTGAGAGAGGGAGGAGTGACGAGTAAGAGAGGGATCTGAGAGTGATGGAGGCGCAAGGGTGAAGACTTGAAATAAAAATCTTGACTTTAAAGAGTGAAGATAAATATTAACCCTAATTAAATATATTTATATATTTATGTTTACTCGGGTTCAACCCTATTTTAATATTCGAGTTGAACTCGAAAATCCGAGGTCTCAACTCGAGGCTTGCCCAAATTCAATTCGAGTTGGAGTTTTTTTGTCAATGCCCAACCCAAGTATTAAAAATTGTAACCCAAACCTTGTTTTTTTTGGGTTGAACTCGGGTTGAATTCAGGTTGGCCCGCCCAAGTTGCACCTCTAGGATCATCTATGTGAGGGAGGTTGTTGGTTTTATTTTTATTTATTTTTTCTTTGTTATATTCGGCTTTAGGTGGTTGTAGACATAGGTTTAGAATTATGTCCCATTGAACAAAGGAAAACAAATTGAATGGACCAACATTTGGAGGAGGTTAAAGTTTTGGGTGCCATCTCTAAATGTAGTAAAGAAAAAGCATCTGATCCAAATGGATTTACTGTGACTATTTTTCAAAAGTGGAGGGAGGTAGTTAAACGAGATTTGATGGAATTGTTTGCAAAATTTTTTTTGAATTGTGGTGAATTATATAACTAATGCCATTGTTATTTGTCTCATTCCAATAAAATAAAATAACAAAAAAGAAATCTCCCTTAGGATCAAAGATTTAGACCAATTAGCCTTGTTACTTGCCTTTATAAGATTATTGCAAAAGTTTTATCAATAAGGCTTAGAAAGTGATACAATTTTAGGGTTTTAGGGGTTTTGTTGGGGGGATACAAAATTGTGAATGTGGCTTTGGTGGCAAACGCGTTGGTTGAAGATTGTAGGTCTGAAGGTGTTGATGGCTTTATTTGAAGATTGACTTTTAGAAGGCTTATGATCAAGTGGATTAAAATTTGTTAAACTTTGTTTTGGAGATTTAGGGTATGGAGAGAGGAGGAGGAAATGAAGTAGAGGTTGTCCGCAATTTATGAATTTGTTGTCATTCTAAATGGAAAATCGAAGGGTAGGTTTAAGGCAATTAGGGGGCTTAGACTGATAGAGCTTACACTATTAGTGAATGAGTTGAGTAGGTTAATAATGAGGGCGAAAATGTATAATCTTTCTGAATGATTAATAATTAGTACAAAGAGGGTTGCAACATCACACTTGCAATTTACAGATGATACCATATTCATTTCTTTGGGGAATAAAGAGAAATTCTTGAGTCATAAAAAAATTGTTGATGTGTTGGGTGTGATTTCTAGTCCTAAGGTTAACAAGGACCAGAGTTTAATTATTGGAGTTAACTTCAATTAGGAGAAGATTACTTGGTTGGATATGGCTTTGGGATATCTGGCCCCCTAACTGTTTGGGGCTTTCATTACTTTGTAATCTGTTGTCTTTGTGGTTTTGGGATCTGATTATTGGGAAAATTGGGAAAACGCTGAGCAAGTTGAAGAAAGCTTTTCTATCTAGAGGGGGAAGACTTGTGTTAGTTCAGTCGGTGTTTGCTAGTATTCTTGTTTATTTTTTGTCTCTCATCAAAATGGCTTGTTTGGTGGTAATCAAGATTAAAGGGATGATAAACAAGCTTTTTTGGGAGGGTAGTGGTAAAAGTGGAAACGATCTTGTGATTTGATGAGAGGTAATGTCTACGCTTAGAGTTAAAGGTGGTCTTTTAGTGTGTCGCTTGAAAACTAGAAATATAGCTTTGGTTGAGAATGGCTTTGGAGATTTGCGTTGGAGCAAAATTCATAATTGCATTTGTTTACTAGAAGCAAATATAGTTTACAAATCAGCAAGTGGGATGCTAATGGGGTTGAAAAGGTTAGTTTCGAGAACCCATGGAAATTCATCTGTCAGCGATTACCTTCCTTTTCTCAAGTTGTTAAATTTGTTATGGGTAATGAGAGAGCATTCGGTTTTGGGAGGACTTTTGGTTTGGGGAATCATCCTTAGCATGCTCATATCCTCGTCTCTATAGTTTCATGTGCTATCATAATGCTGGTTATTACTTCAAGGGTTCTCTTATTCTCATCCAGTGTTATGAGATTCTAGTAGTCTTAATGATAGGGAAACTATGGAATTTATCTCCCTTCTTTCTTTGCTTGATTATATAACTTTAGATTATGATTCATTGGAAATTGACTCAGCGAGCTCTTTCTCATGCAATTCCTTTTTTGATTCCTTGATTGATGACTCTTCTCTTCCAATTTGTTTATCCGTCTTGTGAGATTTGGAAGACTAAAGTACCTTTGAATGTGTAATTTTGTGCATGGGTAGTTGTTCAAGGCAAGATTAACATCATTGATTTGCTTAAAAAATGAAGACCTAATGCATGTTTGCCCACACTGGTGTATTTTGTTTAGGGATGATTTTGAGAATGTGGATAATTTATTGTTGCATTGTCCGATTGCATTTTCCTTAGGAAACAAGTTGTTTGAGGGGGCTGGCCACTCTTTGGGTTTCCAAGTTCTATATCAACTATGTTTTGTTTGGACTTTAACGATCTTGGAGGGAAGAGTAAGAGTTACACATTTGGGAATGTGCTATGTTTTCCACAATTTGAGTGATTTGGTTGGACAGAAACAGAAGAACTTGGAGAGAAACAAAAGAACTTTCGATGAAAATGTCAGCTGGTTGAAGGTTCTGGAATCACATCTATTTCTTAGCATTTTTTTGGGCGTCGATCTCTGAGAAGTTTGCAAATATGCCTCTCTTTGGAATCCTGGCTGACTGCTGCTTATGGCTGTTAAAAAGGCTGTAATATTTGCTTTTCTGTTTTTATGTAGTGTGTGCCAGAAGAAAATGTCAGTTCAGATAATGAACAGGTCAGCATGGCAGTTCAGGAGGATCGTCATGTACTGAGCTGACCTAGAAGAGTCCATTAGTAGCAATGGGACCCTAAAGGCTAACCATCAACGAGGAAACTACCAGAAGGTATTAAAACAAGACTTTCACCCAAAAACCCTAACTTGGGCTGGTGGTCATCACTTCTAGAATGCCACATCACACTTTGCAGAAAAAGTCTCTAATGGTCAAATATTCCCCAAATATTCTCTGAGATTGCCGTTATAGAAGGCAATGATTATGAGTGTATAAAGGGTAAGCCAATACGTCACCTTAACAGAGAGAAAAACTACTGTATTCATCTCTTAGCTCTACCTTAAAAGAGAAAAATTACTGCATTCATCTCTTACCCCAAGCAATATACAGCCAAAGGAGCAAGAGTCTCCATTGCAGTGGACTAACCTTGCTCTTCAGCAGGGCGAAACACTTAAACTTGGGCATTCTTTATTGTTTCATTCACACATTCACTACACTCACTTAACACCCCATTCACCTCACACTTCTCGGTCTATAACACCATCATAGTGCTTTTTGTACTACAATATCCTTCTTATTATTAATAAAATCATTGTTTCCTATTGAAAAAAACAAAATTCCTTTTAACTGAACATAGTAACCTTTTACCGACTTATTGAGTTGTAGACTCTACACATCTCTAGTTAATCTCCTGTTAGGTTTATATGTCCGAACTATTAAATTAGGAGCATGTTTTTTAATGGGGAACCTCAAAGAATCTAGTTGTGGTGATTCAAACAATTCAGAGGAGTCTTTGGAACTTGATGCAGGTAAACAGTGACTAGCTTTGGTCACTTAATTTCAAATATTATATTTACCACATGGATATAAGAAGTTTGCATGCTCTCTCTCTCTCTCTCTCCATTCCTCTGTTTTTGTGCACCCACGCATGCGGTATAGGCTGTGATTGCATCACCGTTATCACAACCTCCAGCTTCACTAGTACTGCCATCATTGACATGAGGAATGATTCTGATCAAAAAAAAAAAAACATTAGTAATGATACTTGGTCATCTTGTGCAGCCAATTTCCCTTTAGTACTTAGGAAACTTCTCAGTGGGAATATACCATCGGTTCTTTTCTGTTACCATTGGATTGAGTCACTATTTAAAATAATGATACTTTGTGTTAACTTTGTAGTTGTGTAAGAACATCCTTGTTTTGCTCCAAGCCTCCAATAGTGTCTTCAAAAATGTTCATTTAACTACAATTTGCAATAGTCTCCAAGGAATTGGAATGAGGCTGGTTAATGGGGTAACTCCCTCAGCAGTGCTTATGTTGGAATTTGTTGGGGTGACTGATAGGGGCAGGGTTGGGAAGGAAAGATAAATCCAAATTAGGCTCGATGCTGTTTCTGGTTTTAGGATGGCCTTGCCTAAATCTGCACCTCGAAAATATTGAAACTGTCAAATTCCCCCTCTTGTAATTAGTTTGCAAGCCAAGGTAGCCCTATATATTGTAGGCTATATGTAAGATATGTTTTCTCACTTGTGTCTCCATCATTCTCTCCTACTCTTATATACCTTCTGATTCTACCAGTGTGGGACAGAAACATCACAGGTGAAGCACCCCTGTGGCCACTTATCATCAGTTTTTTTGCCATTGTCAGACTTCTGTGTCTTTCGACTAGTTTTCTCTCCCCCCTCTCTCTGTGACATTCTTTTTGTTCTTTTATATGTTTTCAATGGTCCCTTTTTCTTATCTCCTTTGTTTCTCTGCTAATATTTCAACTTTTGTTTGATTTATGATTATTCTATTTTGATAGGTTGAGTAGTTTTCTATTGTTGTTATTGTTATTGTTATTATTATACAGTTATAAATGTCTCCTTTCGGACGTATACATCTTGTCGATAATTTTAGTTGAAAGTTTATGATTAATGTGTCTGGATGTTGCAAAGATGGGAATACTAAAGTTTTTAGGGTTCAGGTTTGGACAACTAACATGTATGTTTGTTGGGGCCTGAGTTAGGGGGGTCTTCTCTATAGAATGTGTGGAGTTGTGATAGGTGGCCCATTACCCCTCTCTCTCTCTCTGTGCGTGCGCGTGCACGTGCACGCACGTCCTCGTATAAATCCTTTACCCTTTCATTCTCCTTGGTAATTACGGTGTACTCCAAGTCTCCAATATATCTTCTCTTTTATGATGAGATGTTAATGTCCTATAAATTCTTTTAATAATGCTTTCTATTGGAAGAAATCTGATGTCAGGAGGCTTACTCTTATATTGAGGAAATCTCACATTGAAATGGGTTGTCGAAGTGTCTGAGCTTCATAAGGCTGACGAAGAAAGGGATATATTACTTACGAGAAGGTTGTGCTAGGGACAGCTAATTTTAAGAAAGTACATGCAAGGAAACTCTAGCGTAATTTCCTAATAAACCTGTTTAAGTTTATTTACTGGGGTAAAGAAGCCAAAGTGCTTGCAAAGCTCTCCGAGTTGATGGCCGATACCGCAACCTTGAACCGTGTGAACACCAAAGTTTTTCAATTATCCTTGTTAATAGTTGAGGCATGACTTAAAAAAAAAGAGATTGAGGCATGCATTGTACGGGTATGGTATCATAGCTTCTTGTGAAATCCCGAGGGATGAGGGGTTGTAATTCACGGCTATCTAAAAGTTCTTTTTGATTAAGTAGTGCTGCCTATTGATAAGGTACTAAAAATTTCAAACAATATCTAGTAATAATGCAATTTGGAACCAATATGAATTTCTAGATGGTAGATAGCGAAATGGAAAACACTAGATTTATAAAAATATTTTATCTCGGTCAGATGTACATGTACGACTCATATTTGGGTGTTTGAATGATCAAAGCATTGGCTTGGTTAGAGGTCAGCCCATGTTAGAGTAAGACAAGCTTGTCTACCTATAAGTGGTTTTGCTTACATAGGGAGCTCTTGCATTTGTACTTTTTGCTGTTGGTTGGCAATTCTTGATGTCGTCCAAGGTTCCACCATAGACTGTAGGATGGCAAGTAGAAATGCCAAGATGCTATTTTGCCTTTTTCGCTCTTATGACTAGTTGAAGGTGGCCAACACCTGCAGCATGCATTGTTGAGATAAATCTGTCTTATGTAAATGGAGGGACATTGTTCCTTGTATTCTCTTTGTCCTATGGAGTGACTGCTATGATCAAATTTGTGCTTAGCAGACAAATAGGCATGCAAATGTATGTCAGTTATTGTAATAATCTGTCCATGTTGGTGTCTAGATGGTATAGAGTTTGGAACTTCTCAATCTCCGGCATCATGACTTTCACTTTTCTTCTATGCAGTCACTAACTTTTTCTTGTTAATCTGAAGTTAAAAATAGAGTAACAAAGCTAGGACATGGTTACCACAATTCACGAAACCCCTAACGACCCACGATCTGGGTATATCGATCCTAAACGAAGTGGGTTTGTGATCTAGATCACTAAAATGAACGATCTCAAATTGTAATACTAATCTTAAATTAATTTTTTTTAGAACATGCAGCACAAATATAAAATACATATTAATTGACTACATGTATATAGATTTATGATTATATATTGTTTTAGATAATAGAAAATCAAGCATAATTATAAAATAAATGGTAACTAACTTTGTGCTTATGAATATTCTGTAATATATAATGTTGTAGAGTAGTTAAAATGATCTACATACGAATTACGATTTAAAATACCATACCAGCCAAACCTACCCCCATCATACTGCATACCTAAGAAAGTGTCGTACCATGTACTCGTATCCGTATCATGTACTAAAGCGACCCATAATCTAGATAACATTGGGCTAGGCTTAGTTAGGTTCGCACAAAAATTATGTTTGCTGATTTCTTTAGTAAGTTCTGGCAGCTTCTCTTTCCTTTTTGATTTTTTACTTAGGCTTGCCCTTTGTGAGAAAGAACCAAAGAGCGGCAATTATAGAAGGTATAAGCTTCAGACTAAGCCCCAACTTTGGATCCCTTTGTGCTTGCGCATGTGCAATTGACATTTATGGTGGTATTGTGGTAACTACTTCTTGAATGTTGCGTCTTGCGATGGATGACATCCTGATTAAGTGATTCTATGAAACAAGGATACTTCAATCGGGGTGACGTATTAATATCCGATACGTAATGGATACTGATACTCGTTAGATATTTGCGGATACGTATCAGATACATTCTGTACATATCAAATGATTAATAAAATGTTTATTATTGTTGGATATTGTCGGATATACCTTAGATACGTGTATCTCCACATTGAATATATTCGCCTTATGCTTAATAAGGTGCATTATTTAGAAACCGTGAATCATACAAATGAAAATTTTTCATTCCAAGATGTTCATTCGGACGCAGATTGCATATATCATAAGATTTGTCAATTATTTACAATTTGGTTGGTTTGACTAATGAGTTTTTATGGCTTATGTTAAAGCTGATGAAGTCTATTGAAATTAAGTACTAATTAAAAATTGAGGACTTTCTAAGGATGACACGTCTTCAGCTTTAGAATTACATAGAATCTTGAATTTAAAACACCATTAAGCATTCCTATGTCAATAACATAAATTATTTTAGTTTGGATGTGTTTTATTTCTTAATCTCTCATATCCCTAGTGGTGTAATAACATTATAATATATACATACATACATATATATTCTCCACTGAAAAATATCTATAGAGAAGCATACTTTCTGTGTGATGTAGCCATACTAATGTGCTTAATATGAGTTGTGTATGAAGTTGGAATGGCAACCTATGTGGCCATTGTAAAATATGATGAGTGTACAAGCCACAATGTTAATGGCAGTCTCTGGCAACTTAATAGTGAATTTGTTTTTGGTCTGTCTTAGTAGTGGATGATGAGATGTGAGATATAGCAGGAAAATCTCTAAGAATTGTATGGTTTTCTCCACTAAAGTCTCCATTACATTGCCTGAATTTTCAGCCATCCTGATTTAAATACAATGATATGAATGTGGAACCTATGTCCAAAAAGGAAAACCAAGAAAAGTAAAGGTGAATTTGGGGGGACGGTACAATGGAATTACATTAAAGAAAATATGGGAGAGGAAGCAGTATGTAAAGTGGCCAGTCTATGAGATTTCTATGAAGTTCGGATCATTTCGTGGTTGTATGTCATAGTATAATAATTCAGGTTGGTCTACATGCATTGTTCAATGACTTGTGGTTGGAATTTGAATTTCTTTTAAGTAAGAAATGACTTATTATTACTTCAATTTGTGAGGGATATATTAGATGACCAAAAACCCATTTTAAGATCTAGATGTATAAAGTTCAAGCTTTTGTCTCTGTTGGAACCATTCCCGTGAGAGTTATCCAGGTAGTAGTTGGGTATATATGACAAGGGATGACTACATGTGGTCATAGTTATCAAAATCGAACGATTCGCAACGATTTGTATGATTCGGTTCGATACAGGTGAAAAACGATTCGTATCTTATATGAGAATCGTTTGAGTTGAATCACCCTTGAACACTTGAATCGTACGATTCGATTCTTACCGCAGGAATCACACGATTCAATCACTTTTTTTTAAAACCCAATTTTTTTACAAAAGGACGTCATTTTGTCCACTAAACAGTAAAACGACATCGTTTTGTTTGCAGAGGAACACACGCCCTAATAAAAAGTCAACCTCTTTACTCGTTTTCTCTTTGACGTCGTCTAAAGCTAGTATTGCATTGTTTAAAGCTAAAGGTCACGGTTAACGCTCTCGCATCATCGGTTGTTTTTTTGTTCTCAATTCTTTTATGGGTAATTTATTAGGTTCTAATTTTTTGTTTCAAGATGTTGGCCAGTGTGTTTTCTCCCAATTAATTTTCTTATTTGTTTTTTTTCCATTCATGTTTCTAACCTAATCTATATTGGGTGTCACTATTTTGGTTTTTGAATAGCCATGGTTCTTTAATGAATTTTTTTTCTTCAAATTGTTGAGTTAAAAACGAAAAATGAAGCAAAAGGCTNTCTAAGAATTGTATGGTTTTCTCCACTAAAGTCTCCATTACATTGCCTGAATTTTCAGCCATCCTGATTTAAATACAATGATATGAATGTGGAACCTATGTCCAAAAAGGAAAACCAAGAAAAGTAAAGGTGAATTTGGGGGGACGGTACAATGGAATTACATTAAAGAAAATATGGGAGAGGAAGCAGTATGTAAAGTGGCCAGTCTATGAGATTTCTATGAAGTTCGGATCATTTCGTGGTTGTATGTCATAGTATAATAATTCAGGTTGGTCTACATGCATTGTTCAATGACTTGTGGTTGGAATTTGAATTTCTTTTAAGTAAGAAATGACTTATTATTACTTCAATTTGTGAGGGATATATTAGATGACCAAAAACCCATTTTAAGATCTAGATGTATAAAGTTCAAGCTTTTGTCTCTGTTGGAACCATTCCCGTGAGAGTTATCCAGGTAGTAGTTGGGTATATATGACAAGGGATGACTACATGTGGTCATAGTTATCAAAATCGAACGATTCGCAACGATTTGTATGATTCGGTTCGATACAGGTGAAAAACGATTCGTATCTTATATGAGAATCGTTTGAGTTGAATCACCCTTGAACACTTGAATCGTACGATTCGATTCTTACCGCAGGAATCACACGATTCAATCACTTTTTTTTAAAACCCAATTTTTTTACAAAAGGACGTCATTTTGTCCACTAAACAGTAAAACGACATCGTTTTGTTTGCAGAGGAACACACGCCCTAATAAAAAGTCAACCTCTTTACTCGTTTTCTCTTTGACGTCGTCTAAAGCTAGTATTGCATTGTTTAAAGCTAAAGGTCACGGTTAACGCTCTCGCATCATCGGTTGTTTTTTTGTTCTCAATTCTTTTATGGGTAATTTATTAGGTTCTAATTTTTTGTTTCAAGATGTTGGCCAGTGTGTTTTCTCCCAATTAATTTTCTTATTTGTTTTTTTTCCATTCATGTTTCTAACCTAATCTATATTGGGTGTCACTATTTTGGTTTTTGAATAGCCATGGTTCTTTAATGAATTTTTTTTCTTCAAATTGTTGAGTTAAAAACGAAAAATGAAGCAAAAGGCTAGCGTCTTTCCATTTAGACGACGTGATTATGTCAATTGATTATTTTTAGAATGCAATAATGTTTAATATTCAATATTTTGTCTATTTTAAATATGTAATATTATTTTTTATTTTTGTTTAAATTTTGTATCGAATCTTACGATTCACGATTCTCAAATTTAGAATTCCGATTCACGATTCTCAAATTTAGAATTCCGATTCACGATACGAATCGCAATTTGACAACTATGCATGTGGCTAGAATAGTTGGTATGATGATACTAGTACACTTCCTTGTTAACCAGAATAATAACTTTGTTGAGTTTCTTGGTTGCGCTATTGATTTTCTGGGTAATAGAAACTCGGATTTTACACCAATGTGAGCATTACTTGCATTTTATGCAGATCTGATGATAATACCAGTCATCTTTTCTTCTAGTGCCCTTACTCTTCCAAACTTTTTATTGTATGCTTCGTACATTTTATATTTCTTTATCATCTTTGCAATGGGGAGCTTTGATTAACTGGGCTGCAAATGAATTGGGTAGTAAATCTTTGCAGAAATTATTACCTAGCATCGTTCTTGCTGCTATTGTCTATTATGTCTAGAGGGACAGGAATTTCAAAATTTTCTACAAGGCTTTTAAAGATTATG
This sequence comes from Ilex paraguariensis, assembly GCA_963454935.2. Lineage (NCBI taxonomy): Eukaryota > Viridiplantae > Streptophyta > Magnoliopsida > Aquifoliales > Aquifoliaceae > Ilex > Ilex paraguariensis. The sequence continues at coordinate 5,144,252 of CAUOFW020003946.1, forward strand.
AATCAGGTTTACTTGAAATATGGGCGGCAAATAGAGGGAGGTTGATTTCTCTTTACCAGGTTTCCCTTACAGCAGGAAAATGACATGTGCTTGAAATTGCCTGAGTTTCGTGAAAGCTGAATTATCAGTGGCAAGTTGGAAAAACTTTATACTTATTGAAAAATAAAACAAAAACAATGAACTTTAGCTGCTTGATCATGGCCCAGTACTCCAATTTCAAAGGTCCATTAATTGTTTCAGATATTTCAGTGGCTTAGGAACTTAAAGTTCTTGGAGTGCATTGTGATGATGCTTTGAAGTCCTGAATTGGTTGCATTTCTGCTTTTGCTGTTGTTGAATAGCTTATGCATTATTTCTGCAACTTTGATTGTTGATCTGAAGCTATTCGTTGAGGTTTACTGATTAAGGGTGGTCCATATCACTAAGGCAATATCCCAAAGTTGGTTGTGTATGCTAAAATTGAAATGCTGTTGATTGCAATTCTATGGACTTACCATTTAGGAAACTGATAGCGTTGGTCTCCTGATTGCTCGCTGAACTCTCCAAGTTTGAGTCAATCTTTTAGTTATTTTTCCCTTTTAAGTTTGTTCTGGGGATCCTTCTATGTAATTCTGACTCCTGATATAGCAGAGGCCTTGTATCTTTTGTTTTTTTTTGATAAGCAGAAGCCTTGACCTCCTTGTGCTGTTTGTTAAGGGCTTTCAATATTCCCCATTCTGTAAAGCTCAATGTCCATATTCATATTAGATTAAGTTCAGTTTAGTTCATTTACCAGGAAAAAAAAACCACCGGATTTTTATTTGGTTGCTACTTTACTCATTTGTTGGAAGTTGTGGCTTAAATAATACACATCAGATTTGAAGACCAAAAATTGCAAGAACATAGAAGGGGTTATTCGTTACTTGCATCTTTAATTTTCAAAAAGCATTCAGACTGTTGCCAGTTTTGGCACGAGAAAAGTGATGCTTTATTTGTGTTTGCACTCTTAACACAAATGGATTTTTTTTTACAGGGTATCCAGACTTGTGTCTACTATTTTCTCGAGTTATGAGTTGACTACTGTAATTCAAATTAGTTTAAGGACATGTTTCGTGAAGAACAATGGTGGCTGACCTCTTTTTCTTTTGGGGGGGGGGGGGGGGGT
>CAUOFW020003946.1:5145492-5184181 GCA_963454935.2 Ilex paraguariensis
GGGGGGGGGGGGGGGGGGGGGTTTTGGGAATAGGCTTGACCGACACCTAGACTTGGCTTACAAAAGATTAGGCTTGACCTAGACCACTTAGGGTTAACACAAATTGATTCATTCTCTTAATTTATGTAATTGTAACTCTACTTGTACCTTGCTTGGTGTTTATTTTTTACAACTAGTACGTCATTGCTGGAAATATATAACCTCAAATATATATATATATATATATATATATATATATATATATATATATATATCATTTTTTGATGAAAAAAGAAAGTTATTTGTACCAGTTGCACTGTGTTTTTCCTTGCCGAGAAGTTCACCTTTCTAAGTCAAGTAATGGTGACCCGTCAAAGACTACAACTTTGTAACATGTTGACCAAGACTTTTGAACAGAGGGTTCGGTCAATGGAAGGGGCGACTTTGTCTCCCTGGAAGAAGAATAGCCCTGCTCTATCTAACGATGGATTACTTTTGACAATAATGCCTTTTCTCCAATGCATTGTTTGATTCAATACAAGGGAATATGCATAATTTCGGATTCTAGTCTAACCTATGCTAATTCGGGGTAATTTATTTTAAGATAGCAGTATCAAAAAAATCACTGTTCACTTTGGGCCAGAAGGGGACGTAGTTTTTCAATCTAACCTATAGTTATATGGTCTCTCAGTAGCGGATCACTTGTCCGAATCGAATCTGCATCCAAGTGGCTGGAAAAGCTGCATTCTGCAAACTCACTGTCCAACTTAATTTGCAGCCGATTGAGGTAGCGATTGTGATGACATATGAAATTCAACAATTATTTTTTCAGTAAGGGTTTATCTAAAATGTTCTATAAGAAAAATAATTTCATTAAATAAGTATTGTTTGGATATTCAAAATTAAAAATACTTAAATTAAAGTATTTTATAAAAAGTACGTTTGAATATAAAAGTACTTATTTATGTTGCAATTACTAATATTATTGAATGCACATATGTAAACATAAACTCTACATATAATGATGCACAAAAATATCATATTAATAAAGGTATCATACAAAAAAATTATATAGTCTAACTATCCACACAATATTATCCCTTAGAATTTTTGAAGCAATACATTTTCCTTTCTTGTACATTGAATTTGTAATTGACAAATCAATATCCCCTTTAAAAGTAATTTGATTTATCGTCTTCCTCCTCATCTAACTTTACGTCTTCATTAGCATACCTTTTAAATAATACATTTCTGATGCCAAAAATTTTATGTAATTGTGACAAGTCATGAAAGCAACAATAATAAATATTTGTTTGATGAAATCAAAATTGGGCATTTCTTGTAAAATTAAAAATCTTTTCGTTAATACTCCAAAATATCATTCAATCAATGAAAAATGTGCATGGTTGATCATGTCAAGCTGTTTATAACACAAACAAAATTATAGTCAACCCAATCACAATAGTTTCAAGTAAAGTTTGCATCGTATGAATTGAGTTGTGTTCACAAATTATATTAAAAATTGCCACTCTACATGAAAACTCTCCTTTTTTAATAGGAAAATCGCTATACTTGAGACGGGTAAAATGCTACTTCACCTAAAAGCGCATATACCATATAGTTTTCTTAAATTAAGTGAGCATTTCCCCATGAACACGACACTTACCTAATATCAAGGGAAACACCTATTCGGCTAGTTTGCTCATCTATAATTAACCCAACATGTACATTAGAAAGGTAAATAAGTTGGATGGTAAGAGCATGATAATGTATTGTATTAGTACCCACTGTGTTTCACAGATTGAGTAAGAAGTATTTTTAGAACCTATTAAATATTTTATCCTTACTAATTTAAATGGACTTCAGCAATTGATTAATAGTTTATTAGTTGTCCGATCACTTGTATTGTTCTACTATCTAAATTTAAGGCCGATACATAATTGACAAATATGAGGTATCTAAATGACATAAATTAATTTAATGTTGGAAGGATGCCTAATGGTTAGGTGTCACTTGCTCAAATTAATTTAGTTAGTCATAATTTGTATTATTGTTATAGGACTTGCAAAGGAAGCGTAAGAGGAGACTTGTGTTCCTTTTCCTTTTGAATTGGAAAGATTGGTAAGTAATTTTCTACCTCCTCTAGTATTTTATCGATGACCATATCCACATGGCACAATGCCTCTCTTAAATAGTACATAAGTAGATAAATGATGACAATGAAGTGTGATGAGCCCAGATCTTGCTGGATCCAAGTCCCATTTATGGGTGAGTCTAAATTAGTTAAAAGACAGGTTAAGTCCAGTTCATGGCCTGAGCCTAGTTTAACTTGCAAGAATCCCAAGGAGATCAACGCATGTGGGGAGTAAACTCAGAATATTCATTACTCGAAGACAACGTCTATCCTTAATTATACCTATCATTCCTCGAAGGACTAGTAACCTATCCATTATGCCACCGCCTCAACTAAGGCTCTGTGTCGATAAGTTGGTAGCTCTCTACACATGAGGGACACATCACATATCTACACTTCTCTTAGAGCTATCTCTTGTACACCACACTTCGAGTTTACCCTTGTTCTCTCTCCCACCTACTACTTTATTAATAAAAGTTCTCTGACCACTACTGCCATCTTTAATGGTTAGGTCACCTCGCCCCAACCACCAAATCTTTGTCTTTTATTGTTCATTGCTTCATTAATTACCCTGCATCATATATTTGATTGTTGATTGTGCATAAATCCACTTTTGTACATCATTAGTTTGGCATCGTCTGTTGGAAACGACTGAGTTTTCTATTACCTCTCTATTTTCTTTCAAATTCATGGCAATCACTAACCAGATCGATGAATTAACAACTCAAAGACAACAATCCAGCTCATCGGGAAGAGGCTTCGTCTCAATCTCCACCAGTGGAACCATCTATTGCGGCAAATCTTGTGGTCGAGCAACAACTTTTGGAGATCATGCAGTTGTTGGTGAGTCAAAACCAACAAATTCTCCAATTGATGCTCGCCTCAGGAGGCGTTGCCCCCCAACAAGCAAGAGGAGCCGTACTCCTTCCAATAGGGGAAGTCCCATAACCTTTCCACTCAGGGCGCCACCGTGCCCCCCCCTAGTGTGGTGCCCAGCAACAGGGCACCTAGTGCCAGGGCGCTCCCATGTAATGCCCGGGTGCTCCTTGCCAGGGAAACCACTGACTTGATCTGAAATGTATACACCGAAGTGCAGACGGTCAAGCTGTAGTAATAATCCGGTTAAGTCCGGAGTCGAATTCACAGGGAACTATGATTGGTGTTTTGAAATGAGCAGTAATAAAGACCAAGTAACTGGAAACCTTGAGAGTTTGAAGTTATGAGATTTGCTGAATAGAATATAAGATTCTTTCCAAGAGTTTTCTAGACAAAATATAAGATAAATTCAAATGTAAACAATCACCCTTTAGTTCAAAGATTAGAACATATAGTTAATCATCCGATTTATTATACTTGTGCTTTATAACTCAATTAACTCCCGTGTCAACAGCAAGTTAATCGGAAGATAAAGATGAACTGTGAGAATTAAGCTCATAGTTCCGATGCCTTTCTAGAAGTTTACAAGAATTGTTTGTGCCGAGACTCAACTTGTTTACAAACAAACAAGTGTTTCTACAAGGCATCCAACCATGACATTAATGTTTCATTTTTTACATAAAGCACAATAATGGTGAAGATTGAAATGTTGTCACGAAGATCTAGCCGGGATACTTGCCTTGAACCAACGGGTCTTTCTATACAAGAGTCATCCGTGACATAGAAAGAACCCACAGTTATACAAAGTACCTTATCTTTGTTAGATGCATTCAATCGTTCACTAAACAAGTGGAATATAAAGCATTAAAGCATAAAGAAAATTCACAAATACAACTTCCGAATAATTTATACACCTCTTACTAAAGAGTGAATAAAGAACTACTCACTCTTCATGGCTTTGGTAAAGCTAAAAAAGTGAGTGATACTTATCCCTGCAAGTAGAGGAGTTACAATGTAAAAGCACAATAAACAAAGAGCCGATCTTCAACGAAGAATGAGTGAATCACGTTCCACCCTTCACGGCTTTGATAAAGGTTTAGAAAAGTGGAAGAGTTTTACTCCTCTAAGGAAGGAGGAAGCTCAAGCAATGGAAGTGAAAGACATGAACAATGAAAGTAGAAGAAAACTAGTCACTTTTGGAGGATTTCTTCCTCAACCAACAAATGAAGGGTTGCTTCATCAACCAACAAATGGAGGGTTGCTTCCTCAACTAAAAGATGGAGAGTTGCTTCCTCAACCAAAAGATGAACTAGCTCCATTGATACAAGCAAATATAACATACATCTAAGACTAGCTAAATGAGTGGGAGTCTAAGTCTCCATCTAGCTCTACTACCTTTTTCAAAGGCTCCTCTAGGGGAGTATTTATAGGCAAGGAGGAAGAGGGGAAAGACAAGAGAGTGTGAAGAAATAGTGTATGCCGCCCAAGTCCAAGTGAAAAGCCAACTATTCTGCAGTCTGCTTGTGGAGAATGTTCGAACGTGAGTTGGTGTTCAGACGTTGTATCTGTTTTTCCTTTATGGGCAGTCGAACGTTGTATGGCGTNGGAAAGACAAGAGAGTGTGAAGGAATAGTGTATGCCGCCCAAGTCCAAGTGAAAAGCCAACTATTCTGCAGTCTGCTTGTGGAGAATGTTCGAACGTGAGTTGGTGTTCAGACGTTGTATCTGTTTTTCCTTTGTGGGCAGTCGAACGTTGTATGGCGTTCGAACGTTTCTTCTGTCTTTGCTTTGTGGGCGTTCGAACGCTAGATAGGGCCTGACCTTTTCACTAAAGTGGCCTGTGGTCTTCTGTGCAAACCTATTTCCGTACTCCATGCACATCTTGGCACTTTGCACNCATCTAAGACTAGCTAAATGAGTGGGAGTCTAAGTCTCCATCTAGCTCTACTACCTCTTTCAAAGGCTCCTCTAAGGGGAGTATTTATAGGCAAGGAGGAAGAGGGGAAAGACAAGAGAGTGTGAAGGAATAGTGTATGCCGCCCAAGTCCAAGTGAAAAGCCAACTATTCTGCAGTCTGCTTGTGGAGAATGTTCGAACGTGAGTTGGTGTTCAGACGTTGTATCTGTTTTTCCTTTGTGGGCAGTCGAACGTTGTATGGCATTCGAACGTTTCTTCTGTCTTTGCTTTGTGGGCGTTCGAACGCTAGATAGGGCCTGACCTTTTCACTAAAGTGGCCTGTGGTCTTCTATGGAAACCTATTTCCGTACTCCATGCACATCTTGGCGCTTTGCTCTCAACAGTCTGGTCTTCAATCAACTCAAGTGGACGTTCAAACATGAGTTGGCATTTGAATGTGGTACTCAAGTACCTCAGAGTCTTCCTTCTTGGCTACAACACGCCATGTCTTAGCAGTCTGGTCTTCAATTAACTCAAGTGGACGTTCGAACGTGAGTTGGTGTTCGAACGTTCTTGGCTTGGTTCAAGATTTTCCAATTTTTTCCCCAAATATGTTGGTGTTGCATGAAAGTTTTATACTCATTGCCTTTAATCCATTGTACAATTTATGGACTGAAATGTCATCATTTAAACTTCATGAAAGTANCTCATTGCCTTTAATCCATTGTACAATTTATGGACTGAAATGTCATCATTTAAACTCCATCAAAGTGTAATTAGTCTTAAAAGAGCATAGTAATATGCTAATTTTAACTACTNTAGTAATAATCCGGTTAAGTCCGGAGTCGAATTCACAGGGAACTATGATTGGTGTTTTGAAATGAGCAGTAATAAAGACCAAGTAACTGGAAACCTTGAGAGTTTGAAGTTATGGGATTTCCTGAATTGNGAAATGAGCAGTAATAAAGACCAAGTAACTGGAAACCTTGAGAGTTTGAAGTTATGAGATTTGCTGAATTNGTTGAACCACTAGGTTTACCCTAATGGACAAGTGTTGTCTCGTGAGGGTTTTCAGTGAAGCTACCCACAAACTTTAGTNTTGTGCTTTATAACTCAATTAACTCCCGTGTCAACAGCAAGTTAATCGGAAGATAAAGATGGACTGTGAGAATTAAGCTCATAGTTCCGATGCCTTTCTAGAAGTTTACAAGAATTGTTTGTGCCGAGACTCAACTTGTTTNCTCCCGTGTCAACAGCAAGTTAATCGGAAGATAAAGATGAACTGTGAGAATTAAGCTTATAGTTCCGATGCCTTTCTAGAAGTTTACAAGAATTGTTTGTGCCGAGACTCAATTTGTCTNAGTCAAACAGATGTGTATGTGGGATTGCTGGTTAAAGTAAATTAGCATCATGGTCGTTGAGACACCCAAACCCAATTTTGACTTATATCCCGCATGCTCCTTGCTTGTAGGTATTTACTCTATGCAAAAATTAGCATCAGTTATATTGGCATTTGGAATTCCCTGTGTAGTAGGAATGGTCATTCTAGAAATAAGAATTGTTACATAACAAATATTCCACTTTACCACCTTCTGTGGTTAGCTTTGATTTCACAAACCTCTCTTAGAAGTACCCTCAACAAAAATTCGCTCCGATTACAGTGACTTGTCTCTCAAAGGGCATGTGATCAGAAGATGGCGAGTCGAAGAATCACATGCATAGTTAGAAAGGGAGTGAAATTTTTAAGAAAGTAGACCAATCATATTCTTGGCATAATCTCATGGAAGAATATCGATGTAGTTAAAGAAATACTATTAAACATACCCTAGTTTTCGGTTGATACACACACACACACATGCATCAGACTTGAGATCAATTAGGGCTTTGTAAGGGTTGTAATGTGGCTAGAGGTCAGTGGCTAACGAAATGACGTCAATGGTATTCAAAAACTATCTTTTTCTTATGTAGTGTAGCACATCTCTTTCTTGCTTTTCAATCTTTTGCCAAGAAATTATATTTCTTTCTTTTATTTTTCTCATTTTTCACTTTCTTGGCAATTCCCTGTTTATTTGTCTCTTTTCCTTTTCAGTTGTTTCCACAGATTTTTCTTTCATTGAACAGTAGCCACCATCTTCTTTTCTATTTTTCTTGCCTTTTTGTATCATACTGATTTATAAGAGGGTGCAAGAAAATTTAGATATCAAGGTATGTTAAGTGTATTCTCTTGTGACTCGATTATCATATGAGTTTTTCGAAAAAGAAATCATTCATTGAAGGCTTAAGCATGGTTGACTAGAGATATTCTTTTAAAAGAAATGACTAAGGCTCAAAGTTAAATCAAAGATGACCTAAGATCCTTTCTCAAGTATGTGCACATGTATGTGTCGTATGCAAATGTTCCCCGTAGGATATGTCAATAGATCACTTTAGTTGCATCAATCAAAGCAAGATTAATGAGATTATTGAAAACAAATTGGAAGTGAGAGAGTTTACTTGAGTAAATGTTGATATCCTCTCAAACGCATCGTACAACTCAAAACTTACCATGGTATCTTTTGTTATCTCCACTGGTTATGTCGAATTTTTTCNGAAAGAGCTTACTTCAGTAAATGTTGATTGTCTCTCAAAAAGCATCGCAAGGCCAAAAACTTACCATGGTACTTTTTGTTATCTCCACTAGTAATATCGGGTGTTTCAGGGAATGTCGGTTATATATCGATTCCATTTTCGAGTCCGATCATCTTGTACCTTAAGAATAACAAATATTGATGTACATTTGACAATTTAAGCATAGATAAAATACCAGTTTTTTCGAGAAATGTGGTTTCAAACCTTGGTTGCTAAGTTGATGTGTCAAACCGATCATATGCTTAGTCATTTTAACAAGCAGCCTTAGAATCCACATCCGTTTCATTATTTATTAACAAGAATTACTAAGTGCTAATTCTACATATGCATTTAAATAGATAAAAATGATAAACTGAATCATTCATTTCATAAAATATGATCTTTTACATCAACATCAACATCGAAGATTCAATCCATCATCAAAGAAGAAACAAACACACAAAGATTTTAAATATCCACAACAAAATACCAAAGAAGAAACAATCATCCTCAACAAACTATAAAAGAAAAAGCCCATCCTCAAAAGAAGAAACAAACACCCAAATCCATTAAGAACATAAATACTCCCTCTCACTCTCCTCCAAGTACACCATCTCCACCAGGCCCACCCCTCAGAAGTCTAAGAATCTCATCCTGCTTAGCTTCAATGCTAAGCATGATGTCTCGTAAAGAGTGCCAGGTGTTGGTGCTGGGGCCTGTCTCCTGGGGATGCTCTCTCTCTTCCTTTATTTTTCTCTCCTCCTCCCGGTCAAGCTCGTCTTGTACTTCATCCACTCCTTGGGTAGGGGGCTTTTCTTGTCTAACTGCCAAGGTACCACTATGACCTTGGCTTCTCTGAAAGGAAGCCTTGTTCAATGGTCCTATTGGTCTTTGTATCTTCATATTTGGCCTCACCCTAACCCCATGATCTTTGCACATATCCGTGATTAGGGTGCCAAATGGGAGAGAGTTTCTTTCACGTCACAACCTTTCTTCATTTATGTCAAAACCAAGGAGGGGAGGTCAATGTTGTGGCCCTTCCCAAGTGCGTAAAACAACTTGGTCATCTCAGGGAGAATTTCATTTTTTCGTCCAATGAGGGCGAGGTTTGATACTGCAATCAAATTCAACATTTTATACTTTTTTGTCAATGCTCCTTGTCTAAAAAATCTCTTCCCCACCAAAGAAAAAGTAGGCACTCCAGTCAACTCCACCCCCACTATGTTCATTGCCACGTTTTTCCTAACGGGATAGGTGGGACTTGGTACTCGAGGTACCTCTTGTCTAAGCTCCCGAATGTAGTTTTCATCCATGTCGATGTGAGTTCCCCTCACATAGATTTTCAATGCACCATTGACTATTTCAGCGTTGGAGTAAAACACACGCACCAAGTCAAATACAACCTTTCTGCCATTTCTCAAGTACAACGATCAACCCCTCCTCTCCATATCCATAAAGATTCCCAATTCTGCAAAGTCACTCAAGATCAAATCCCGCTCACATAAAACATCTTGATTTTGGAAAAAATTCTCATACCTGTTAGCTTTTAGAGTGGAAGGGAAATGGGTTCGATCATATCTTCTCACAATGGGCCTCCTTTCTCTCTCCTCAATGACCTCCTCCATGAAATTAGGCTCCTGGTTTGTTGGGTTGCACCTAGTAGGCAGTTTGACTCTTGGAGGCATTGTTTTTTCGATTTTGAAGGTGTTAGGGCTTGAAAAGTTTGATTTTCTTATGGGAATGATGATAAATGATGTGGGAATGGCTTTGGGATGGTTGTTTTTGGGTGAAAATGGAGAATGAGTGGTGCTTTGAAGTCTGGTAATGAAACAATTGCCCTAGGGCTTTGAGGTTTTTGAAGGGTTTTGGGGATTTTGAAATGGGGAAGATGATCCAGGCTTTTATAGCCTGAGAAGTGTCGTTCGAACGTGGGTAACGTTCGAATGTGTCTTGAAGGATTTTAAACAAATTGTTCAAACATGGTGAACTCCCAATACTTTGGAAGTTTGTTAGAGACTAAATTACTGTAAGCTCTTCGCGTTCGAACAGTCTATTGGCTTTTGAACGTTAAGTTCTCGTTTGAACGGTCTATTGGTGTTCGAATGTTGAGAGCTCCTAGTACTTTTTGTTTCCATCAGAGGCTTCATTAGAGGTTGAGTACTGCAAGTAGGTGACGTTTGAACGATGAATCAAAAATCAAAATTTTTCTACACTACACTATACATAATCAGAGCAGGCTAAACACAAGTTTGAATAAAAAATTCATGGCATCTCAGGACAAATCCCTACCCATGCTTTTGGTTGGTATTTGGGGATGTTCCTTACTCGGCCCATATTTTCATTTCAGTCAAGAAAAATTTGTACAAAACAAAAAGATTTTTATACTTTTTACAGAAATTCGTACACTTGGCTTTCATCCCAAAAAAGTACAATTTTCTACAGAGAATAATCTAATCCGTGTCTCCCTCCGTATCCGTATAGTTAGAACAACCAGTGACTCTCCCAATTTCCTCTCTCATTAACCGATTAAGCAAAGTACCAGAATAGAATAGCGTCTCAAGGTAATCCTTACTTAGCCCATTCACTATCCAGTCTAATCGATCGAGTGCATAAACAAAAATTGGTTCAGAACACTGATTATACCTTTTATCGTGAAAGACTCCGTCGCACAATTTATAGGCACCAAGTCTTTTGGTATGATGGCGTTTAGCAAAAGTGTTTCTGCCATAGAGGGGTTTCACTTGTGCTTCTCGGATCTCATTCTTTCTTACCATTCTTGCTTTTCTCATGATCACAACATGCACATCAGATGGAAAAGTGCGCAAAACTCCCAGACTAAACCAAAAAAATTTAACATCCATGCTTTCTATGCTTTAAGACTCACTATCTAGTTCTTTAATGTTTGCAAGTCACAAAGACGATCAAAGCTGACTCACAGACATAATCATTAATTTATACAAAATATAAGGCAAGACACACAATATGATCAGAAACAACAACAACAACAGCAAAAACAAAAAAAAAATTTACGGGCATAAAATATGAACTGTAGTTCTCACCCCCCAACCTAAATTGAACATTGTCCTCAATGTTTCAAATTTACTGATATGTTGAGCTTGGAGATGAGGTTGAAAGGTAGAGATATTGTTCATCTGCCGAAACCTACAAGAAAAATACACAATTAATCTTCTCTACGCAGATCTGAGTTTCCACTAGGATGAAAATCCTTGATTGAAAGTACGGACAGAAGAAGCAGAACTATGTACAAATAGGGTAAACAAATGCAGATCATGAGACAAAGGATTGGGTCTTTGGGGAGTATGGTCATGGGGTTGTTAGGAGTTGAGTCTTGTTGCAGAAAACAGTAAACAACAAAGAAAAAGAAGAAGAAGAAGAAGAAAGAAAAAGGAAAGGTAGTGGGGAAAAAGAGGAAAGGAGGAGGATGCCTTATAAAGGCGTCCTCTCGGGTCGATTTTGATCGGATTTTTCCTAATCGACCACTTTTTGTGTTGGCTGGCACAAATCTCGGAGGGATATTCTGGGTTCATTAAAAGAATTGTTTCTACATTTTTAACAAAATCTTCCAAAAATGGTTTCAACCGCTGACCATTAACAGTAAAGATGTTACTATTCGAGGGGTTTTCCACTTCTACTGCTCCGTGTCCAAACACATTTTTGACAATATAAGGTCCAATCCATCTTGACTTTAACTTACCAGGAAAGTAGCATAGTCTTGAATTAAATAATAGGATTTTTTGAGTAGGTTCAAAAGACTTTCGCATTATGTTCTTGTCATGAAAAATTTTCATCTTGGATTTCGTAATCTTAGTATTCTCATATGCTTCATTTCTCAATTCCTTAAATTCGTTAATCTAAAGTTTCCTTGACAGTCCGACCTTGTCTAGGTCAAAGTTTATTGCTTTAATGGCCCAGTATGCCCTATGTTCTAGTTCCATAGGTTGGTGACAAGGCTTGCTATAGACTAATTGATAAGGAGACATGTCCAAAATTGTTTTAAAAGTAGTGCGATATGCCTAGAGTGCATCAGTTAGTCTTGACGACCAATCTTTACGGTCTGGATTTACCATTTTTTTTTTAAAATTAATTTGATCTCCCGATTAGCCAATTTAGCTTGTCCACTAGTCTGTGGATGATAAGAGATTGTAATTTTGTGAAAAATTATGTATTTTTTCATCAAATTCTAGAAAGGACGATTTCAAAAATGAGCACCCCCATCACTTATGATTGATTTCAGAATTCAAAATCGAGACAAATTGTTTTCTTTTAAAAATTTGATCACCGTTTGGTGATCATTATTCCGACATGGAATTGCTTCAACCCATTTGGACACATAGTCTACGGTCACTAAAATGTATAGATAGCCAAAGGAGGAGGGAAATAGTCTTATAAAATTGATGCCCCAACAGTAAAAAATTTCAATCACCAAAATGAGGTTTAAGGGCATCATGTTTCTTTTTGAAATGCTCCCCAACCTTTTTCATCTACCACAAGTTAAACAAAAGTCATGGACATCTTTGAAAAGTGTAGGCTAGTAAAATCTACACTGCAAGATTTTTGTAGCGATTTTCCTTGACGAAAAATGGCCACCACATGCTTCAGAATGACAAATGTTATTACTTGTCTGCTTTCTTGAGTGGGGATATAACGTCTTATGATTTGATCCTCACAATACTTAAATACGTACGGATCTTTCCAAAAGAAGTTACGAACCTCTCTCAAAAATATATTTTTGTCCATGGAGGTGAAGGACAGAGGTAACGTTCCAGTGGCAAGGAAATTAGCAACATCAGCGTACCATGGGGTCTCATTAATTATGAATAGTTGTTCATTGGGGAATTTTTCATTGATTGGTAATCCATCCTCGTGAAATTCATATGTTAATCTGGACAGATGGTCTGCCACCACATTCTCAACACCCTTCTTATCATTAATGATTAGATTAAACTCTTGGAGTAAGAGTATCCATCTTAAGAACCTAGGCTTAGCATTCTTCTTTGTGAGCAAGAATTTTAGGGCTGCATGGTAAGTGAATACAGTAACAGAAGAACTAACAAGATAGGAACAAAATTTTTCCAAAGCAAAAACTACAGCAAACAATTTTTTTCAGTTGTTGAATAATTCATTTGAGCATTATTCAATGTTTTGCTTGCATAGTAAATTACATGTGGTTTCTTATCCTTTTTTTGCCCTAACATAACACCTACAACATANTAAAACATCTTGATTTTGGAAAAAATTCTCATACCTGTTAGCTTTTAGAGTGGAAGGGAAATGGGTTCGATCATATCTTCTCACAATGGGCCTCCTTTCTCTCTCCTCAATGACCTCCTCCATGAAATTAGGCTCCTGGTTTGTTGGGTTGCACCTAGTAGGCAGTTTGACTCTTGGAGGCATTGTTTTTTCGATTTTGAAGGTGTTAGGGCTTGAAAAGTTTGATTTTCTTATGGGAATGATGATAAATGATGTGGGAATGGCTTTGGGATGGTTGTTTTTGGGTGAAAATGGAGAATGAGTGGTGCTTTGAAGTCTGGTAATGAAACAATTGCCCTAGGGCTTTGAGGTTTTTGAAGGGTTTTGGGGATTTTGAAATGGGGAAGATGATCCAGGCTTTTATAGCCTGAGAAGTGTCGTTCGAACGTGGGTAACGTTCGAATGTGTCTTGAAGGATTTTAAACAAATTGTTCAAACATGGTGAACTCCCAATACTTTGGAAGTTTGTTAGAGACTAAATTACTGTAAGCTCTTCGCGTTCGAACAGTCTATTGGCTTTTGAACGTTAAGTTCTCGTTTGAACGGTCTATTGGTGTTCGAATGTTGAGAGCTCCTAGTACTTTTTGTTTCCATCAGAGGCTTCATTAGAGGTTGAGTACTGCAAGTAGGTGACGTTTGAACGATGAATCAAAAATCAAAATTTTTCTACACTACACTATACATAATCAGAGCAGGCTAAACACAAGTTTGAATAAAAAATTCATGGCATCTCAGGACAAATCCCTACCCATGCTTTTGGTTGGTATTTGGGGACGTTCCTTACTCGGCCCATATTTTCATTTCAGTCAAGAAAAATTTGTACAAAACAAAAAGATTTTTATACTTTTTACAGAAATTCGTACACTTGGCTTTCATCCCAAAAAAGTACAATTTTCTACAGAGAATAATCTAATCCGAGTCTCCCTCCGTATCCGTATAGTTAGAACAACCAGTGACTCTCCCAATTTCCTCTCTCATTAACCGATTAAGCAAAGTACCAGAATAGAATGACGTCTCAAGGTAATCCTTACTCAGCCCATTCACTATCCAGTCTAATCGATCGAGTGCATAAACGAAAATTGGTTCAGAACACTGATTATACCTTTTATCGTGAAAGACTCCGTCGCACTGTTTATAGGCACCAAGTCTTTTGGCATGATGGCGTTTAGCAAAAGTGCTTCTGCCACAGAGGGGTTTCACTTGTGCTTCTCGGATCTCATTCTTNAAGGTTCTGGCTCTTGTTCAATCATAGGCTCAGGTTCTTCTGGTTCAAGCTCAACTGGTTCAGGCTCAACTAGTGAGTTGATTGGGATTGACCTAGATTTTGGCTTGGGAATTAACACGCCTNGATCACAACATGCACATCAGATGGAAAAGTGCGCAAAACTCCCAGACTAAACCAAAAAAATTTAACATCCATGCTTTCTATGCTTTAAGACTCACTATCTAGTTCTTTAATGTTTGCAAGTCACAAAGACGATCAAAGATGACTCACAGACATAATCATTAATTTATACAAAATATAAGGCAAGGCACACAATATGATCAGAAACAACAACAACAACAGCAAAAACAAAAAAAATTTTACGGGCACAAAATATGAACTGTAGTTCTCACCCCCAACCTAAATTGAAGATTGTCCTCAATGTTTCAAATTTACTGATATGTTTAGCTTGGAGATGAGGTTGAAAGGTAGAGATATTGTTCATCTACAGAAACCTACAAGAAAAATACACAAATTAATCTTCTCTACGCAGATCTGAGCTTCCACTAGGATGAAAATCCTTGATTGAAAGTACGGACAGAAGAAGCAGAACTATGTACAAATAGGGTAAACAAATGCAGATCATGAGACAAAGGATTGGGTCTTTGGGGAGTATGGTCATGGGGTTGTTAGGAGTTGAGTCTTGTTGCAGAAAACAGTAAACAACAAAGAAAAAGAAGAAGAAGAAGAAGAAAGAAAAAGGAAAGGTAGTGGGGAAAAAGAGGAAAGGAGGAGGATGCCTTATAAAGGCGTCCTCTCGGGTCGATTTTGATCGGATTTTTCCTAATCGACCACTTTTTGTGTTGGCTGGCACAAATCTCGGAGGGATATTCTGGGTTCATTAAAAGAATTGTTTCTACATTTTTAACAAAATCTTCAAAAAATGGTTTCAACCGCTGACCATTAACAGTAAAGATGTTACTATTCGAGGGGTTTTCCACTTCTACTGCTCCGTGTCCAAACACATTTTTGACAATATAAGGTCCAATCCATCTTGACTTTAACTTACCAGGAAAGTAGCATAGTCTTGAATTAAATAATAGGATTTTTTGAGTAGGTTCAAAAGACTTTCGCATTATGTTCTTGTCATGAAAAATTTTCATCTTGGATTTCGTAATCTTAGTATTCTCATATGCTTCATTTCTCAATTCCTTAAATTCGTTAATCTAAAGTTTCCTTGACAGTCCGACCTTGTCTAGGTCAAAGTTTATTGCTTTAATGGCCCAGTATGCCCTATGTTCTAGTTCCATAGGTTGGTGACAAGGCTTGCTATAGACTAATTGATAAGGAGACATGTCCAAAATTGTTTTAAAAGTAGTGCGATATGCCTAGAGTGCATCAGTTAGTCTTGACGACCAATCTTTACGGTCTGGATTTACCATTTTTTTTAAAATTAAATTGATCTCCCGATTAGCCAATTTAGCTTGTCCACTAGTCTGTGGATGATAAGAGATTGTAATTTTGTGAAAAATTATGTATTTTTTCATCAAATTCTAGAAAGGACGATTTCAAAAATGAGCACCCCCATCACTTATGATTGATTTCAGAATTCAAAATCGAGACAAATTGTTTTCTTTTAAAAATTTGATCACCGTTTGGTGATCATTATTCCGACATGGAATTGCTTCAACCCATTTGGACACATAGTCTACGGTCACTAAAATGTATAGATAGCCAAAGGAGGAGGGAAATAGTCTTATAAAATTGATGCCCCAACAGTAAAAAATTTCAATCACCAAAATGAGGTTTAAGGGCATCATGTTTCTTTTTGAAATGCTCCCCAACCTTTTTCATCTACCACAAGTTAAACAAAAGTCATGGACATCTTTGAAAAGTGTAGGCTAGTAAAATCTACACTGCAAGATTTTTGTAGCGATTTTCCTTGACGAAAAATGGCCACCACATGCTTCAGAATGACAAATGTTATTACTTGTCTGCTTTCTTGAGTGGGGATATAACGTCTTATGATTTGATCCTCACAATACTTAAATACGTACGGATCTTTCCAAAAGAAGTTACGAACCTCTCTCAAAAATATATTTTTGTCCATGGAGGTGAAGGACAGAGGTAACGTTCCAGTGGCAAGGAAATTAGCAACATCAGCGTACCATGGGGTCTCATTAATTATGAATAGTTGTTCATTGGGGAATTTTTCATTGATTGGTAATCCATCCTCGTGAAATTCATATGTTAATCTGGACAGATGGTCTGCCACCACATTCTCAACACCCTTCTTATCATTAATGATTAGATTAAACTCTTGGAGTAAGAGTATCCATCTTAAGAACCTAGGCTTAGCATTCTTCTTTGTGAGCAAGAATTTTAGGGCTGCATGGTAAGTGAATACAGTAACAGAAGAACTAACAAGATAGGAACAAAATTTTTCCAAAGCAAAAACTACAGCAAACAATTTTTTTCAGTTGTTGAATAATTCATTTGAGCATCATTCAATGTTTTGCTTGCATAGTAAATTACATGTGGTTTCTTATCCTTTTTTTGCCCTAACATAACACCTACAACAAAATCACTTGTATCACACATTAGTTCAAAGGGTAAAGTCCAGTCAGGGGGTTGCATTATTGGGGCAAAAATTCATTCCAATCATAGATTACGTCTTGACTCAGAAGATGACACATGGGTTTTGCTATAGTATTGAAATATTTTAAGAACCTTCTTTAAAAGCCTGCATGTCCTAGGAATGATTGGACATCCTTTATAGTCTTGGGAGTAGGCAGATCCCCAATCAGATCTATTTTTACCTTCTCAACTTTCATGCCCTCAAACGACACAATGTGACCTAAGAGAATGCCTTGTGTTACCATGAAGTGGCATTTTTTCCAATTAAGCACCAGATTAGCCTCTTTACACCTTATCAACACCTTTTCTAGGTCGGCCAGACATGAATCAAATGAGTTACCATAGATAGAGAAGTCACCCATGAACACCTCCAAAAATTTCTTGACCATTTTACTGAACAAGCTCAACATGCATCTTTGGAATGTTGCAAGAGCGTTACAAAGTCCAAATGACATCCTTTTGAATGCAAAGTTGCCAAAGGGACATGTGAATGCAGTTTTCTCCTGATCATTTAGTGCTATCTCAATTTGATTGTACCCGGAATACCCATTCAGAAAATAGTAAAATTCATGGCCTGCAATTCTTTCTAGAACTTGGTCAAGAAAGGGAAGAGGAAAATGGTCTTTCCTGGTCACCAAATTGAGTTTTTGATAGTCAATACACATCCGCCATCCTGTGACGACTCGAGTTGGTACTAGTTCATTTGCATCATTCTTGACCATTGTGACCCCAGACTTTTTTGGCACAACATGGGTTGGTCTAACCCATTTGCTATCAGAGATGGGAAAGATTATCCCTGCATCTAAGAGCTTAAGCACTTCCATTCTCATAACTTCCTTCATGTGAGGGTTCAGTCGTCGTTGCATTTGATGAAAGGGTTTTGAATCCTCTGCCAGGTATATGGCATGATTGCAGATCAACAGGCTTATACCTTTCAGATCAGTGATGGTCCACCCAATAGTGCTTTTATGGCTTTTAAGAACTTCAATTAGTTTAGACTCCTGCAAGTCTGTGAGCTTAGATAAAATTACCACTGGGTATGACTCATCCTCTCCTAGGAATGCATATTTGAGGTCAGATGAGAGAGATTTCAATTCAGGATTTGGTGGCCTGACACTTGATGAGAGTGGCTTTGTGCCACTTGGTGAAAGTTCTCTCGAATTTGGGGGCCCATGTCTCAGCAGCATGAGTGGGGCACTTATTTGGATCATCATTTGTTATCTCATATATAATGGATTCTGACAGAGAAGATTCAGTGGGGTTTTCACAAAATGTGTTATTTAGATGTTCCTGAACCAACGACTCAATGAAATTTATTTATCTCTCTTCTTTGTCCTCTCCTAGGTGTGTGGCAACATTGAAAATATTCAGCTCAAGAGTTATATTTCCAAAGGTTAATTTCATGACCCCATTCCTGCAATTGATTAGTGCATTTGAAGTTGCTAGGAAAGGTTGACCAAGAATTACGAGAATTGGGTTCTCTAAATGCTTTGTTGGCTGAGTGTCTAGAATGATGAAGTCAACAGGGAAGACAAAGTTATCCACTTAGACAAGTACATCTTCAAAAATGCCCCTAGGAATTTTTACAGATTTGTCTGCCAACTGGAGTGTGACATAAGAGGGTTTGAGTTCACCCAGACCCAACTGTTGGTAGATGAAAAAAGGGAGCAAATTGACACTTGTTCCAAGGTCTAACAGTGCTTGTTCAATTCTGAAGTTTCCAATGACACACGACACAGTTGGACACCCAAGGCCTTTGTATTTTGGAGGGGTTTTGTGTTGAAGTAGGGCACTGGCTTGTTCCGTCAGGAAGACTCTTTTTTGAATATTCTAGCTTCTTTGAACTGGGCATAAGTCTTTCAAAAACTTGGCATAGGATGGAACCTGTTTGATTGCATCCAGAAGTGGGATGTTAATTTTTACTTGCTTAAAAAGCTAGTAAATTTCAGGCTGATTATTCAACTTCTGTACAGTTTTGAGTCTATGAGGAAAAGGAGCAGGAATATGACACAGAGGTCCTCTTTCCTCTGAAGGTTCTGGCTCTTGTTCAATCATAGGCTCAGGTTCTTCTGGTTCAAGCTCAACTGGTTCAGGCTCAACTAGTGAGTTGACTGGTATTGACCTAGATTTTGGCTTGGGAATTAACACGCCTCTAATGGTCTTGTCAATCACCTTGCCACTTCTCAGTGTACTGACTACTTGGGCTTGGTCTTGTGGAGTTTCCATGATTGCAGAATTTTCCACCTGAAATTGGCCTTGTGGTGGTTTTGGTTGAGCAGAAAACTTGCCCTTCTCATGTGTGGTCATGGATTGGGTCAACCTTTGAATGTGGATTTTAAGGTCCTCGAAAGATTGAGTGGTCTGGATTTTGAAATCAGTAAAAGCCTGAGTGGAACTATTATTATAGTTCATTTGGCTTTGCATGAACTGATTTAGGATATCCTCAAGGCTCCTCTTTTGTGGTGGTTGGTATGGTTGATACGTGGGAGGTCCTTGAGGTGGTGGGTGTGAGCCTTGTTGTTGGTTCATGGAAGTTGGTTGTGTGTTTCTCCAACTGAAGTTCAGGTGGTTCCGCCACCCTGGATTGTATGTTTTAGAGTATGGGTTGGAGTAAGGCTTGTTCAAGTTAGAAATTGCATTTATTTGCTCCAACAAAACCTTTTTGAATGCTGGAATGGTGGGACACTCCCCAGTAGGGTGTCTTGTTAATGCACAGATCCCACACACTTATTCTGTGGGAGAGCCAACATCAACTTGATGAACCTTTTTGATCTCTAAAGCTTCAAGCTTTAGAAATAGGGTGAACATTTTTTCTCTTAGGTCATCATCATCTCTCAAGACATACTTAACCCCCTTAGGTAGTAGATGGTTTGGCTTCAACAATGGTAGAGGAGGCTGAGTCCCACATCTGAGAATTGTCAGATATGGTGTCAAAAAAATTGAATGCCACCTCCGGACTCTTACCCATGAACTCTCCTTAAGCCATTATTTTGACAAACAGACGTAGTCTACTGGGTAGGGAGTCATAAAAGAATCCTACCAAAGTCCAATTCTCAGAAAGCATGGTGTGGGCAGGATTGGAGTAGATCCTTGAATCTCTCCCAACTTTGGTAAAATGTTTCTCCTTCTTTAACCAAAAAATTCATGATTTGCCTTTTCAATGCATTAGTGTGGTGTAGAGGGAAAAAGTTTCTGAAAAATTCATTTTGTAGTGCCTGCTAGTCAGGTAATGAAAGGGCTTTTAAAGAATTTAGCCATTGTTTAGCTTTATCATTTAGAGAAAATGAAAAAAGTTTCATTTTGGCTAGCTCAAAATTGTCTTGAAACGTTCCACATACTTCCTCAAACTCTTTTATATGCAGATATGAGTTTTTTGTTTCTAGTCCATGAGGGAGCAGTTGAATTTTCCCTGTCTTTACAGTAAAGAAGGGTGCATCTTCAAGAAAGATAAAACAAGAGGGGACACTATTTCTTGTGAGATTTAAGTAATCCTGCAGAGTTTGAATGTTAGGCACTTCCCCCTCTCTCACGGGAATTTCTCCTCGTATCTCATCATTTGCCATTCTACTTTCACAAGAGTCTGCTACTGATCTAGGTGAAGGTGGTTCTAGTTGATTCACAAACCCAGAAGATTTTGTTGGTAAATTTTGATAGTGAGGAGTGTCCTCAGACATAAAATTAAAACAAATTTATACAAAGTGAAGCAAATATCTATACAAAAAGAGAGGTATTTTTACCTTTTACCTTAAACACCTTTTATGGTTCCTCGGCAACGGCGCAAAAAACTTGACTTGATCCGAAATATGTACATCCAAGTGCAGGCGGTCAAGCTACAGTAATAATACAGTTAAGTTCGGAGTTGAATCCACAGGGAACTATGATTGGTGTTTTGAAGTGAGTAGCAATAGAGACCAAGTAACTGGAAACCTTGAGAGTTTGAAGTTATGAGATTTCCTGAATAGAATATAAGATTCTTTCCAAGAGTTTTCTAGATAAAATATAAGATAAATTCAAATGTAAATAGTCCCCCTTTAGTTAGAAGATTAGAATATGTAGTTAATCATTCGATTTATTATACTTATGCTTTATAACTCAATTAACTTCCGTGTCAACAACAAGTTAATCGAAAGATAAAGATGGACTGTGAGAATTATGCTTATGATTCCGATGCCTTCCTAGAAGTTTACAAGAATTATTTGTGCTGAGACTGAACCCGTCTACAAATAAGCAAGTGTTTCTACTAGGCATCCAACTATGACATTAATGTTCCATTCTATAGATAAAACAAAATAATGGTGAAGATTGAAATGTTTTCACGAAGATCTAGCTGGGATACTTGCCTTGAATCAACGGGTCTTTCTATGCAAGAGTCATCCGTGACATAGAAAGAACCCACTGTTATACAAAGTTCCTTATCTTTTCTAGATGCATTGAATCGTTCACTAAGCAAATGGAATATAAAGCATTAAAGCATAAAGGAAATACACAAATATAACTTTCGGATAATTTATACATATTCATCACCTCTTACTAAAGAATGAATGAGGAACTACTCACTCTTCATGGCTTTGGTAAAGCTAGAAAAGTGAGTGATACTCATCCCTCCAAGTAGAGGAGTTACAATGTAAAAGCACAATAAACAAAGAGTCGATCTTCAACGAAGAATGAGTGAATCACGTTCAACACTTCACGGCATTGGTAAAGCTCTAAAAAAGTGGAAGAGTTTCACTCCTCTAAGAAAGAAGGAATCTCAAGCAATGGAAGTGAAAGACATGAACAATGAAAGTAGAAGAAAGCTAGTCACTTTTGGAGGGTTGCTTCCTCAATCAACAAATGGAAGGTTGCTTCCTCAACCAACAAATAGAGGGTTGCTTCCTCAACCAAAAGATGGAGGGTTGCTTCCTCAACCAAAAGATGAACTAGCTCCCTTGATACAAGCAAATATAACATACATCTAAGATTAGATACATGAGAGGGAGTCTAAGCCTCCATCTAACTCTTCTACCTCTTTCAAAGGCTCCTCCAAAAGGAGTATTTATAGGCAAGGAGGAAGGGGGGAAGACAAGAGAGTGTGAAGGAATAGTGTATGCCACCCAAGTCCAAGTGAAAAACCAACTACTTTGCAGCCTGTCTGTGGAGAATGTTCGAATGTGAGTTGGCGTTCGAACATTGTATCTATTTTTCCTTTATGGGCATCTGAACGTTGTATAGCATTCAAATGTTTCTTCTTTCTTTGCTTTATGGGTGTTCGAATGCCAGATGGGGCCTGAACTTTTCACTCAAGTGGCCTGTGGTCTTTTGTGGAAACCTATTTCCACACTCCATGCACATCTTGGCACTTTGCTCTCAATAGTCTGGTCTTCAATTAACTCAAGTGGACATTCAAACGTTAGTTGGCGTTCAAATGTGGTACTTAAGTACCTCAGAGTCTTCCTTATTAGCTTCAACACGCCATGTCTCAGTAGTCTGGTCTTCAATCAACTCAAGTGGAGGTTCGAATGTGAGTTGTCGTTCGAATGTGGTAGTTAAGTATCTCAGAGTCTTCCTTCTTGGCTATAAAACACCTTGTCTCAGCAGTCTAGTCTTCAATCAACTCAAGTGGAGGTTCGAACGTGAGTTGGCGTTCGAACGTGGTACTTAAGTACCTAAGAATCTTCCTTCTTGGCTACAACACGCCATGTCTCAGCAGTCTGGTCTTCAATCAACTCAAGTGGACGTTCGAACATGAGATGGTGTTCAAACGTTCTTGTTTTGGTCCAAGCTTTTTCAATTTTTCTCCAGAATATGCTGGTGTTGCATGAAATTTGATACTCATTACCTTTAGTCCATTATACAATTTATGGCTTGAAATGTCATCATTTAAACTCCATTAAAGTATAATTAGTCTTAAAAGAGCATAGTAATATGCTAGTTTTAACTACTAATCAACCCCTTCAGTGCTTAGGGGCCTCGCATGCTCATTTTCCTCTTTCTCATGTACCTGCTCCACCCTTACACACTATCGACCATCTTGGGTAGGAAGATGATGGGGGGAACTAGTATGTGAATCATGATAGTTACTATAATGATCTAATAGAGGGTGTCCATAACCAATGGNAAGAAAGATAAAACAAGAGGGGACACTATTTCTTGTGAGATTTAAGTAATCCTGCAGAGTTTGAATGTTAGGCACTTCCCCCTCTCTCACGGGAATTTCTCCTCGTATCTCATCATTTGCCATTCTACTTTCACAAGAGTCTGCTACTGATCTAGGTGAAGGTGGTTCTAGTTGATTCACAAACCCAAAAGATTTTGTTGGTAAATTTTGATAGTGAGGAGTGTCCTCAGACATAAAATTAAAACAAATTTATACAAAGTGAAGCAAATATCTATACAAAAAGAGAGGTATTTTTACCTTTTACCTTAAACACCTTTTATGGTTCCTCGGCAACGGCGCAAAAAACTTGACTTGATCCGAAATATGTACATCCAAGTGCAGGCGGTCAAGCTACAGTAATAATACAGTTAAGTTCGGAGTTGAATCCACAGGGAACTATGATTGGTGTTTTGAAGTGAGTAGCAATAGAGACCAAGTAACTGGAAACCTTGAGAGTTTGAAGTTATGAGATTTCCTGAATAGAATATAAGATTCTTTCCAAGAGTTTTCTAGATAAAATATAAGATAAATTCAAATGTAAATAGTCCCCCTTTAGTTAGAAGATTAGAATATGTAGTTAATCATTCGATTTATTATACTTATGCTTTATAACTCAATTAACTTCCGTGTCAACAACAAGTTAATCGAAAGATAAAGATGGACTGTGAGAATTATGCTTATGATTCCGATGCCTTCCTAGAAGTTTACAAGAATTATTTGTGCTGAGACTCAACCCGTCTACAAATAAGCAAGTGTTTCTACTAGGCATCCAACTATGACATTAATGTTCCATTCTATAGATAAAACAAAATAATGGTGAAGATTGAAATGNAAATTAAAACAAATTTATACAAAGTGAAGCAAATATCTATACAAAAAGAGAGGTATTTTTACCTTTTACCTTAAACACCTTTTATGGTTCCTCGGCAACGGCGCAAAAAACTTGACTTGATCCGAAATATGTACATCCAAGTGCAGGCGGTCAAGCTACAGTAATAATACAGTTAAGTTCGGAGTTGAATCCACAGGGAACTATGATTGGTGTTTTGAAGTGAGTAGCAATAGAGACCAAGTAACTGGAAACCTTGAGAGTTTGAAGTTATGAGATTTCCTGAATAGAATATAAGATTCTTTCCAAGAGTTTTCTAGATAAAATATAAGATAAATTCAAATGTAAATAGTCCCCCTTTAGTTAGAAGATTAGAATATGTAGTTAATCATTCGATTTATTATACTTATGCTTTATAACTCAATTAACTTCCGTGTCAACAACAAGTTAATCGAAAGATAAAGATGGACTGTGAGAATTATGCTTATGATTCCGATGCCTTCCTAGAAGTTTACAAGAATTATTTGTGCTGAGACTGAACCCGTCTACAAATAAGCAAGTGTTTCTACTAGGCATCCAACTATGACATTAATGTTCCATTCTTTAGATAAAACAAAATAATGGTGAAGATTGAAAAGTTTTCACGAAGATCTAGCTGGGATACTTGCCTTGAATCAACGGGTCTTTCTATGCAAGAGTCATCCGTGACATAGAAAGAACCCACTGTTATACAAAGTTCCTTATCTTTTCTAGATGCATTGAATCGTTCACTAAGCAAATGGAATATAAAGCATTAAAGCATAAAGGAAATACACAAATATAACTTTCGGATAATTTATACATATTCATCACCTCTTACTAATGAATGAATGAGGAACTACTCACTCTTCATGGCTTTGGTAAAGCTAGAAAAGTGAGTGATACTCATCCCTCCAAGTAGAGGAGTTACAATGTAAAAGCACAATAAACAAAGAGTCGATCTTCAACGAAGAATGAGTGAATCACGTTCAACACTTCACGGCATTGGTAAAGCTCTAAAAAAGTGGAAGAGTTTCACTCCTCTAAGAAAGAAGGAATCTCAAGCAATGGAAGTGAAAGACATGAACAATGAAAGTAGAAGAAAGCTAGTCACTTTTGGAGGGTTGCTTCCTCAATCAACAAATGGAAGGTTGCTTCCTCAACCAACAAATAGAGGGTTGCTTCCTCAACCAAAAGATGGAGGGTTGCTTCCTCAACCAAAAGATGAACTAGCTCCCTTGATACAAGCAAATATAACATACATCTAAGATTAGATACATGAGAGGGAGTCTAAGCCTCCATCTAACTCTTCTACCTCTTTCAAAGGCTCCTCCAAAGGGAGTATTTATAGACAAGGAGGAAGGGGGAAGACAAGAGAGTGTGAAGGAATAGTGTATGCCACCCAAGTCCAAGTGAAAAACCAACTACTTTGCAGCCTGTCTGTGGAGAATGTTCGAATGTGAGTTGGCGTTTGAACATTGTATCTATTTTTCCTTTATGGGCGTCTGAACGTTGTATAGCATTCGAATGTTTCTTCTTTCTTTGCTTTATGGGTGTTCGAATGCCAGATGGGGCCTGAACTTTTCACTCAAGTGGCCTGTGGTCTTTTGTGGAAACCTATTTCCACACTCCATGCACATCTTGGCACTTTGCTCTCAATAGTCTGGTCTTCAATTAACTCAAGTGGACATTCAAACGTTAGTTGGCGTTCAAATGTGGTACTTAAGTACCTCAGAGTCTTCCTTCTTGGCTTCAACACGCCATGTCTCAGTAGTCTGGTCTTCAATCAACTCAAGTGGAGGTTCGAATGTGAGTTGTCGTTCGAATGTGGTAGTTAAGTATCTCAGAGTCTTCCTTCTTGGCTATAAAACACCTTGTCTCAGCAGTCTAGTCTTCAATCAACTCAAGTGGAGGTTCGAACGTGAGTTGGCGTTCGAACGTGGTACTTAAGTACCTAAGAATCTTCCTTCTTGGCTACAACACGCCATGTCTCAGCAGTCTGGTCTTCAATCAACTCAAGTGGACGTTCGAACATGAGATGGTGTTCAAACGTTCTTGTTTTGGTCCAAGCTTTTTCAATTTTTCTCCAGAATATGCTGGTGTTGCATGAAATTTGATACTCATTACCTTTAGTCCATTATACAATTTATGGCTTGAAATGTCATCATTTAAACTCCATTAAAGTATAATTAGTCTTAAAAGAGCATAGTAATATGCTAGTTTTAACTACTAATCAACCCCTTCAGTGCTTAGGGGCCTCGCATGCTCATTTTCCTCTTTCTCATGTACCTGCTCCACCCTTACACACTATCGACCATCTTGGGTAGGAAGATGATGGGGGGAACTAGTATGTGAATCATGATAGTTACTATAATGATCTAATAGAGGGTGTCCATAACCAATGGAACGAGAAGATTAAGGAGGTGCAAAATCAGCTTGGCGATGCCCTCAACGCCATCAAGGCATAGGCGCGAGAAATAGTTGACTAACTAGTAAGGTGTACTAACACTCCGTTTATGGTAGATGTTGTCCACTACCCTCTAGCCTCAAAATTCAAGATGCCTGCCTTAGAAGTCTTTGATGGTACTAAGGATCCCCTCTATTATCTTGACACATACAAGTCTCTCATGCAGCTCCACAATGTGAATGACAAGATCATGTATAGAGCCTTCTCTACCACTTATAAGGGATTTGCATGACAGTGGTTCACCAAGCTCAAGCCTTCTTCCATCCATTCCTTTCCGGAGTTAAGCAAATCTTTTGTCTCCCACTTCATTGGGGGATGTCGAAACTAGAAGTCAGTTACCCACCTGCTCACTATCAAGCAGGCTTTAGATGAAAGCCTAAGGAGTTACCTCACTCATTTTAATGGGGAGGCTCTCCAGATCAAGGAGCCAAATGAGAAGGTGACCATGGTCGCCTTTATTGCAGGTCTATGCTCCTCAAGTTTCATGTTCTCCGTCCTGAAGAAACCACCCTCGAGCATGCCAGAACTACTATCAAGGGCACATAAATACATGAATGTTGAGGATGTCACCAAAGTTAGATAAAGTGAGTCCTCCCGTGGGGGTGCAAAAAGAAAGGACACCCACGTGGACAAGCGAAAAGTAGAAAACAAGAGAAAGAGGACAAAGAGAGTCTCTATAAGGACCACCTTGGTCCCGCACCTCTAAGAGAGCGGGAAAACTTTACGTCGCTTAATGCTTCGGTGGAGCATACTCTGTTCCAAATATAGGATGACCCTATGCTATGGTGGCCAGGAAAGATGAAGTCTACCCCAAACCGTAGGAACCCAAACAAATATTGTTGCTTCCATTGGGACCACGACCATGACACTGATAACTGCTTTGAGCTTAAGATATAGATCGAGGAGCTTATACAGCGTGGCCAGTTGTCAGTAGAGGACAAGTCCTGCCACCTAGCCAAGGAGGGGGTGACTCCCACTCTGCCAGAAAGGCACACCCCAGGAGAGCTAGATAAGCAGAGTCAAGTTTTCCTTGCCTAATGAAGACACCCCAACACGGGGAAGAAAAGATAATTTCCTTCTCAAACAGGGACCTCGAGGGAATCCATGTCCCCCTTGATGACCCTCTAGTCTTAACCATGATGGTATCTAACTACCAGGTTAAGAGAATTCTGGTGGACAGTAGTAGCTCCGCTGACATTCTGTTCGAACTAGCCTATGACAGCCTCCACCTTAGCAGGGAGAGATTGTAACTCATCAGGACATCCCTCATTAGATTCTCAAGGCAAAGGGTTTATCTTTTGGGTTCCATCACCCTGCTGGTCACAACAGGAACAGTGCCAAGAAGCTTTACCATCATGGTGAATTTCATAGTGCTGGACTGTTACTCTGCCAACAACATCATCCTTGGACGCCCTGCACTCAACATCTTAAGGGCAGTGTCGTCCACCTACCATCTCCTCCTCTATTTCCCAACCCCTAATGAGAATAGAGAAGTGAAGGACACCAAGTCTCCGCTAGAGAATGCTACGTGGCCTTTATAAGAGCCAGGAGGCCATAGGAGACCCTCCAAGTGGAAGTGCTTGACCCCCAGGATGACAACACATTGGAGAGAGGAGCACCAGCAGAAGAAGTACAGCTAGTAGAGCTGGATGAAAGCCTTTTAGAGAAGAGAATTTATATTGCCTCCTCGCTTTCCCAAGAGCGAGCCATCCACCTCGTAGACTTCCTTAGGCAGAACATGGATGTGTTTGCCTGGTCTCATGAAGATCTAGAAGGCAACAATCCTAAGGTGGCCACCCATCAACTCAACGTGGGTCGCAGGTACAAATCTGTCCGCTAGAAGTTGAGGAATATAAGTGCCGAGATAGCATAGGCCATGAAAAAGAAAGTGAAAAACTTATTGGCAAACAGATCAGTAAGGGAGGTAGCGTACCCATTTTGGCTATCAAACGTAGTGATGGCAACAAAAGCCAACATGAAGTGGTACCTCTACGTGGACTTCATTGATCTCAACAAAGCCTATCCTAAATACAGTTACCCTCTACCACTCATCGACATCCTTATTGATCCTACTATGGGACATGAGCTTTTGAGTTTTCTAGATGCTTATTCTTGGTATAACCAAATTAGCTTGTTTCCTCTAGACTAGGAAAAAACCTCCTTCATCACCCTGAAAGGAACTGATTGCTATAGGGTTATGCCTTTTAGACTCAAACATGCCAGAGCCACATCGGGAAGACCATGGAGGACTATGTGGATGATATGTTGGTGAAGAGCTTGGCTGCAGCTGACCACATGGAAAACCTACAAGACACCTTTGACATCCTGAGAGCATACAGGGTGAAGCCAAAACTTGAAAAGTGCTTATTCGACATAAGTTCAGGGAAATTTTGAGGCTTCATGGTCAACAAAAGAGGCATGAGTCTAATCCAGACAAGATCAGAGCTATCTTGGAGATGAGATCCCCAGCTTTTGTGAAGGAGGTTCAGTGTCTTAATAGAAGAATAGAAGTCCTCAGCAGGTTTGTCTTAAAATCAGTAGACAAATGTCTACCCTTTTTTAAAATTCTTCACAAATCTGTCCAGTTGGGACCAGATGCAGAGGAGGCCTTTCAAAAGTTAAAGGCCTAACTTATTACACCCCTTACTCTCCCATGTAGTATCAAGAGAGACCTTGTATCTCTACCTTTCCTCCTCCTCGTCCTCTATCGTGAGTTCTGTCCTTGCCAGGGAAGATACTGGAGTCCAAAGGCCAATATACTATGTACATAGGGAGTATCGAGGAGTAGAGGTGAGATACTTAGAATTGAAGAAGTTGGCCCTTGCACTTGTCACCGCTGCCAGACACCTACACCACTATTTCCAGAGCCACACCATTGTGGTCATCATAGATCAATCGCTCAAGGGAATCCTAGTAAAGCTAGATGTATCCGGCCGGCTCCTCAAATGTGCCATCAAGTTAAGTGAGTTCGACATGCAGCACAAGTCGTGGGCAGCCATAAAAGCACAAGCAATTGCAGACTTTGTGGCCAAATCTATGCCACTTGAAGAAGATTCCCAAAAAGGAGTGCCTTGCACCCCTGTGCTCACCTGCCCAGTACACAGCGCCTCAATTCACCACGAGGCAAGTCCAGGAACCATTCCCAGAGAGCCTGGCACCTTGGAGACGGCCCTCCAAGGCCCTAGAGTCCAGACTCCTAGGCTAGAGGTGCCCAGTTCCCTTACTAGGACAAGGTAGTGATCTAGACACCTAAGATAAATCCTTAGTGATTTTTAACTTAAATTGATTATGATGAAAAAGGAATTAGAAGCAATCTGATTGTGATTCCTAGGTAATTTAAAAAAAAAAGATTTTCTAAACTATTTATGAGTTTTGAAAACATAGATTGAGTTATAATTGGACCCTCTCTGAGCAACACTTTTTAGTACTCAAGAGGACTAGTTTTTGCTTGGTTTTGTGCTTCAAAAATCGGTAGGGACTAACCTATGCTCACCAACATTGGCTAGGTCTATCTTTTGATGACTTAGGGAATGAGACAGAAAAATCCCAAAAAAGGAAACGTGGAGTTTGCTCTATGAGCTCACTCGAGCAAACCTTCATGGTCGCTTGGGCGATGCTCATGGTCGCTTGAGCGGTGCTCATGCCTTAGTCAAGATGAAAATGTGATTTTCATTCCAGTGACAACCATCCTCTCACCAATCGAGTAGTCGTTCATCAATTTGAGATTTCTTATTTACTAAGACTACCTTTATTCTAGACCTATAGATAGGGAAAACCTTTCCCAGAGATAGGTTAAGTCTCTTATGAGATTTGTAAAAGAGAAAATCCTTTTTTTACTTTGAGAGCTTCCACCACAACCAAGATCCCTAAATCTAAAAACTATCACTAGAGACTATACCCAACCTCACAACTTGGAGAAGAAGATCTTGTTGGTGATAAACCCATTGGCGTGTGCCTACTAGAGATTGTTGGTGTGCCCATGATTATTCTTGGCCTAGAAGAACCATGTGGCGGGGAGGTCTAAGTGAAGCTATATCAGATGTTGAAGGAAGACCTTTGGCAGAGAGATAACAAAGAAAGGAGCATCCAACCATGACATTGGTTGAAGTATAAGTGTCGAGTACTTGTATGTGGACTTAGTGAGTAATTTTTCTGCGATTTTTTCTGAGGAGGGTTTCTGCATCAATAAATCACTTGTGTTCTTTATTGTTTATTATTCACACTTGTGATTGTTAGCACACATGCTCACTATCTGTTTGTTGATTTGATTGATTGATTATTTATTCAACCAAAACTGTGCAAGTTGGGTTTGGGTTTTTGGGATCACCATGAGATTGATTGTTGAGTAAATTAATTGAATGTTAATTAGAATTAATCATCATGGTTAAGTTGATTTGTGGTGATTAAAAGTGATCCTTACTATTCATTGGTCAATTTGTGTGAGAAGAGGTAACTATGGTGATTTAAGTTTTTATTAGTAATCAATGGAGCGTTAAATTAAAAAACCTATTCACCCTCTCTATGTAAAGTGTCTATTGCTCCACGTATATAATCATAAGGGAAGATCCACATCGGATTCCCCCTCCCAGAACAACACACATCATTTCCTATCCAAATAATCTCTCCTTCACTATAGGTTATAATGGAGAAGACAAACTCTCTAAGGGGTGATCATCATCTACCAATTTCATACACAGGTTAGGCTTGTTCATGCACCAATCTCATAATTTCAAGCTGCACAAAATGCTTTGTGTTCATGATATATCCTACAACCTACTTTGAATCCACTAATTTTTTTCTTGGCAACAATTCCATTTTTGCTTTTGATTCTCATCACTTTCACATTCAGGACAAGGCCACTGGGAAGTTTCTATGACAAGGTACCTATGATAATGTACGTTATCCTATCAAGGCCTCAATAGTCCTTCATATCTTCTGGCACATCTTAGAACTAAAGTCATAATTCTTTGATGGCTTGATAAATTAAATCATCCTAATTCTCTCCAACCTATTGTCTAAAATTCAGTTACAAACATCTACACCAAAGTCTCTCCAACCTTTCATGTTTCTCACTTAGAACTTTTTATTTCATTTAGAACATGTGCACATAAATCTTGGTTTCCTACCCTAGAATAGTCTCTTCATGATTTTTTTTAAATTTCTTTCTTTTGTAAAACCTGGGTAAATTTGAATTTTTATAAAAAATGGCAAAACAGTAATTAGTTGCTACAGTACGGGTTAAAAATCTAAATTTTTCTAGAACTTACATAACAAAATAGACCTCACTGTTGGATTCGTCTCTCAAAATCTAGTTACCCAGTCAATTTTCATTGAATTATGAGATAGTTGAATTTTTTGTATTTTACAGGGTGATCGGGTGTCGTGTAACCAAAATAAACACGATCAAAAAATTATTGCAAAATGTGAAAAATAATTTAAAGTTAGTTTAAATAAGAATATATTGAACTTGAAACATGACTAAATTTAATTGATTAGGGATGAAATCAGACTTGGTAAAGGCGGACGCATGAAATAACGAGGGCCAAGTGTTTGGCAAGCATAAAAGGGGAAGAAAAATCAGGGGTATGTTTGGTTTGTGTTTAGAAAATAGTTTATTGTTCTCAAAACTCTAAAAACAAGAAAAACATGTTTGGTTAGATTTTTTTAATATCTAGTTTTCAGAAAAAAGTGGGAATTGAGATGGATTTTTAGAGAACATGTTAGGGGTGTTTTGGCTGAATTTGGGAACAAATTTTCAGGAACACAGAAAACACGGGTTGAATATGAGTGTGATGTATATGATTATGAGTGTGATGTATATGAATATGAGTGTGTTGGTGTGTGATGGTTGTATGTGTGGGTGGGTGTGCGATGGCTGTATGTGTGGGTAGGTGTTTGTTGGCCTTGTGTGTGTGGTAGTTCTTGTCATGTGAGAAGATAATTTGGAGAGAGGGAGTGAAGACTCTAGACGGTGGAATGACTACTGGAGAGAGAAGGTATAAAAGTGTGAATATTTTTGGGTCAAAAGTAA
Organism: Ilex paraguariensis; assembly: GCA_963454935.2. Lineage (NCBI taxonomy): Eukaryota > Viridiplantae > Streptophyta > Magnoliopsida > Aquifoliales > Aquifoliaceae > Ilex > Ilex paraguariensis. Next base: position 5,177,578 of record CAUOFW020003946.1, read on the forward strand.
TAAGTTAAAAATTAGTTTTGTGGATTATTGACCAAAACTATTTTACAATTTTTTGTTCTTTAAAACTATTTTCAAAAATATATAACCAAACAGGTTTTACAATCTAAAAATTTTCAAAAATACTTTCTTAAAATTCTTCTCAAAAATTATTTTCGGATATTGTTTTTTGAGAGGCAAACCAAATAGGTCCCAAATTTCTTCCCCAATCTTAGTTGGGTTTTTCGTTGAAAGAGAGAGGGAAGAATAGAGGGAAAAGCAAGGGATTCTTCAAGCTTCTCTCTATGATCTAGGGCCAACCGCTCGTCGAATCGACTTAGGCCAATAGCCAAAGTTTATCTACGCGATGAGGACTACGTCTACATACCAAAAAACATGAATTTTGACGAATTTTAAAAGATGAGATTTTTGAAATCAAGGTTCAAGGCTTGGTTTGGGCTCTTGGGAGCTTCCTACTACGTGTATTACGCTTCAAGAGGCAGAGTTCTTTTCCTAATTAGGTTTATTTCCAACCTAGAGTTGAAATATGAAATAGGTAGGGTGTTAGAGATATAATCCCATGTATGACACATACTTATGGTAGTTAAAATGTGAAAAATGGGTATAAGAAGGTTTAAAAATTAATTCTAGCATGAATGGGATTTTGGTGAAATTACTTGTTCGTGATTTCTTAAGATATGTGGTGAAAGAGGTATGCTATGTGTTTACATTTATGCCTTGAAGGTGTTTGATGAAATGCCTATGTGAAATAAGTGAGTTATTTGCATAGATTATATTATAACATGCTTGGGATTTGATATTGGAAAATGTTGGTATATGCATTATGATATATTGACATTGAGGACTTGGGAAGGAATATTGTTCATATTGTGCTCATGACATGTTAAACTTAGTATTGTAATTGCAATTGAAATCTTGGTTGCATAATGATATAAAATATAATGGTACATTACATTTGCATATGCAAGGGAGACATCACATTCGTGGGCATGTAACATGAGTGTACGTGTGTGCATAGTTTTAATCAAACACCACTCTTGGTGGATGATGTGTGGGCTCAGGAAAGTTGGACCAAAGTTCGACTTAGTCGCACAAGTTCCATTGAAAATTGGGTTGGGGTTATCAAGTAGGGCTAAAATATCCCTCAGGTGCAAGACCCGGTGATTTGGATACGCACTTCGTTGGTGTCGAGTCCATAGAGTGTGTCGAATTACGTGGAGCCGTTGGTAGAAGTTCATAAATGTTGTGTCGGTTGGGTGCCCGTTGGTGTAAGTCCATAAATACCCACCCCAAGGAAGACCAGGGATTTATAAATGGTCATTGGGTGTGTAACATCAATGGCGAGGGCTTGGAATGCCCGAATTTATACGCATGACATTGCATGTGTTGTGGGAGTCAGTGAAGGCTCGGGTTGCGTTGCATGTGTGAGTCTTATCTCATAACATGACATGACATGGTTACATTCATTCTTGAAGCAACATGTTCTTGAATGAATGCTTGATGAATGTTGAATTGCATGTGAGTATTTTATATGCATATATGTTGGGGAGTAGCCTCTTTATGAGATACCTTGTTGAGCGTGGTTCACCCTATATGGGGATGACATTTCAGGCACGGGATAAGTGTCGGTGGCACAACAAGAATAAGGGCTTTTTGTGACAAATATTTTACTGCGACTGTGTTTGTCATCACAAAAGATGTATTTGAGACAATTTTTTGTGACAGTTGTGTTTGCCGTCACAAAAAATGTGTTTGTGTTAATATTTGTGGTAGCTATTTTTTCTGCCGTAAATAGTATCATAAACTCAAAAGAAATTTTTGTATTTAAGACAACTGTTTTTCCTACTTCAATAATATTTTATAAATTCAAAAGAATTTTTTATATTTATGGAAGCTATTTTTTCCGTTGTATATTATATTTCATAAAACATTAAAATGTTGTTTTAGATTAAAAACAATTTATAATTTAAAGAAGAAAAACACTAAAAATAATTTGTATTGGCCACAACTATTTTTCATGATACAAGTAATATTTTATAAAATTCTGTAGTTTAACATCAAAAGATAATTTTTAGCTCAAAGAAAAAAAAATTTAACTCTACAAAGTCAAGTTTTTATATCAAAATTAGGGGTGTTAAAATATGACACGACCCGTTAACACGACATAAAATTAGTGGGTTTGAGTATTCCTTAAGCCACCTATTTAATAAACGAGTGAACCCGTCACGATGCGATTATAAATGAATAAGATATTGGTGAAACCAATTAGAAGAAATGTATACAATATGACTTGTTTATATACCATTTACATAATTGGACAAGCCGTTCAGAGAAATGTTGTGTGGCCCTCTGTTGATGTATATTCTAACTTCTTCTAGTTCTTTATTGTATATATGTATATAAATATTATTACAGTATAGTAACAATAATTTTATATTTTTTCAGATGTCACTAAGATAGTAAATGGTCCAGGAATAATGTTCAACTTTTTTGCATTAATTTCTTGTACTTATAGGTCGTTATGTTTTATAAAAGTGCATATTTTACATTTTGTTTAACTCGCGGGATTTTGTTTTTTTTTTATATGAAAATATTGCTATGTTTTTGGAAATGTTGATTATATTTACTTTTGTGTTTATCTATATATTAAATTAGGTAGTTGTATGGATATTAATGAGTATTTGGTCTAATGGTACTCCTTACATTATGAAAACTTGAGGTCAAGTGTTCAAGTCTTCTTCCCCTTTCCCCCTCCCTATATGCACAGGGTATATAACATGGGTTACCAATGGTCCATAATAATTAAAAAAAAAATTGTTTTTTTTTGTGGCGGTATTGTTGCCGTCATAAATATATCTTTTATTTTTTATGACATCCAAATATGGTATTTGAGGTAGCACTTTTTGCCACTGTGATAAACCCAAAAGTGTCGGATTTTTTGTGACAACTTATTTATGACAGGGCCTTGCTGCCGTAAATATTATTTGAGATAGACCATTGCTGCTGTAAAAATCTTTTGAGACCACACTTATTATGGCGAGGCAATGCCACCACAATGCCGTCACAAAAAGTATTTGTGACCACAAATAGACTTTTTATGACAACATTTTATCGCTGTAAAAATCCTTTTTTTTTTTGTAGTGTGGATGACCTTCAGTTGCGCTCTCATTGAGAAAGAAAATCTGAGATGTGACTTTAAATTACGTTTTTATAAAACAAATATGTAATTTAGTTTTGGACATGTAATATTGTGTAAAGAATTTTAAAACAAACTCGTATGAACTATGTTTCGTATAAAATTGTATGTTAGATGAGTTTGGGTTATTATTGTATGAGATTGGAAGAGTTGTAATTGAGAAAGGATCGAATCAGGGGAAAACTAGGGTGATCTACTGGTACAACGTTGATTACCTATCGGTATAAGTTTTCCAGTGAGCTCTTCTACAGGTAGTAGAACGTTGATCTTCTATCGGTAGAAACTTTCCAATGACCTCTTTTATCGATAGAATGTCAATCTTTTACCGATGGAAGTTTTCCAAGGAGTTTTCCTACCGGTAGAACATTGTGTTTCTACCGGTAGGTCTCCTTTAATTTTCCAAAAATCCAAATACTTTTGTCAAGCCTCTAGGTTTTGAGTCCTTTTGTTTCAAGGATGTACATGAATAAAATCAAGTGTGAATTGATGTATATTGGACAATGAAATGGTCATATGACAGATATGTTCACAGGTTATGCGTTTAGGAGTACCTGATACAAGGGAGATTCTGCCTAAATGTTGTGTTATTCATGATCCCGGTGAAGGGGATGTTACTACCATGGTGCCGGGTTATGTAGCATTAATAGATACTTCTGTGGGTTGATGGAGGATCAATGGGTTGATAAAGGACCCCCGATTTTAGGGACGTCATAGCTTGGTATCAGAGCGTAGGTCCTTGATTTACCTAGGGCTTGCGGGACAGGGGTCTAAGCCATTGCATCTATTGTGCATTACATGTTATGTGCTTTGAAAGCTACATGTTATATGTTACGTGTTATGTGAATAATATGCATGGTTAAATGTATATAGAAAAGAGATGCTAGAGTTAGAGAACATAACCTTGGGGTTGGAAAGATAAGGAATGGGACTTTCATGGCATAAATATCTACTAGTGGGTGACACATACCCTACTAGTGAGACAAGGGGAGAAATCTCAAAGTTTCTACTTGATCCCCACCTTGGGATACTAAGTTAGTGCTCTATTGTTATTTGACATGTGTGTAGATGAAAAATAGAGGAATAGGATAAGATCTTAGAGACTATAAAGATCACATCTAATGTCACTAAAATTAGGCTAGCTACATTCCAGCTTGNCACATCTAATGTCACTAAGATTAGGCAAGCTATATTCCAGCTCGAAGGGGAAACCCATTTATGGTGAGATTGGGCAAAGGTCTCAAAGAACCTAGAGGCAATGACATAGGGAGAGTTCTGGGAGCTCTTCATAGGTAAGTACTTCCCATCAGCTGTTCGACAAGCGAAAGCCCGAAGTTCTTGGATTTGAAGCAGGGGACTATGACAGTGATAGAATACATAGCTAAGTTCACCGAGTTGCCTGTTTTCCCAATGACCATGTGGCCATAGACTTGGCCAAAGTGAAGAGATTCAAGGATGGTTTGAAGTTGTTCATCCAGGGAAAGATTGTGGGTCAATGCCTATAAGATTTGGACTCGATGGTCTAGATGACTATGACTATTGAGAGAGAGGTCGATGATGCAAGGAACATTCGGGAGGCAGATGCTAAGGACAAGAAAAAGGAGGGTCAAACCTCTTATTTCAGTTTGGGGAAGAAGCAGAAAACTTTAACCCACAAGAGTATCAGGGATAGGGCCGTGGCTATCAAGGCCAAGACCAAGGTCAATCCTCCCAAGGAGGGAGAAACTTTAGGACTTCCTACTAGGTAGGCCAAAGGACTTGTTTCATATGCTATCAATTGGGTCACATGAAGCGAGATTGTCCTCAGAGGTAGGGATTCTAGAGCTATGGGGCATCTTAGTCTTAGTCATCATTGGGGTAGCCACAGACATTCTTCATTCCTCCCTACCCCACCTTGGGCCAGGGAAATCAGTTTCAGTATTAGGGTACTGCATAGGCCCCTACAATTTATGAGTGAGGACTCCGTAATCAGGCCAGATGGGCTAGGGCATGGGTTAAGGCCAAGGACAGGGCTTACAAGCCAGGACTTTGGGGACTTATGAGCAAGTCTACGCCATCACACCTTAGACTGAGCTAGTGGTTTAGTTAGGTATTCATAATACATTTATACTCTCTTGCTTATGGGCAAGGGTATTAATTGACATTCATTTATTTCTACATCATGTGTAAGGAATTTGGACTTAGAAGTTGAGGCCTTGGAAGAGCCATTGCATGTGTGTTCTCCCCTAGGAGCTAGGGTATGCATTGATCAGATATGTCAGGGTTATGAGTTAGAGGTCTCGGGGATTCTCCTCACAGTGGACCTTAGGGTCATGTACATGTCAGAGTTTGATGTCATCCTCAGGATGGATTGGTTGGCAGTACATCGAGTCATCATTGATTGTGATCCGAAGAGGGTTACCGCATATACACTAGAGGGTGTTTGTTTCAAGTTTCAGGGGAAAAAGCATGATGTTTTACCCCAAGTAGTGTATGATTCCAGTTGGCACAAGCAGTTGATGGGTTAGCTTACGAGTCTTACCTTGGAGGATGAGGTAAGATAGAAGTTAGGTCTACCTCATGTGGTTTATTAGTATGAAGATATTTTTTTGGATAAACTACCGAGATTGCCTTCACATCGAGATGTAGACTTCACCATTTAGTTGCATCCAAACACATTTCTCATTTCTATGACTCTACATAGGATGAAATGTATAGAGTTACAAGAACTCAAGATCCAGTTGCAAGAATTATTTGACAAGGGTTTCATTAGACTGAGTACTTCACATTGGGGGGCTTTAGTGTTGTTTGCCAAGAAGAAAGACAAGACCATTCGGTTATGTATATAGACAATCGACAGTTGAATTGGGTTACCATCAAGAATAGGTACCCTTTGCTGCAGATATATAACTTGTTTGATCAACTGAGTGGGGCACGGGTCTACTCCAAGATAGATCTGCGCACGGGTTACCATCAATTGAGGATTAGTGTAACGCCCCAAAACACACCCTGGATGACATTACATTCTAAAACCATTCATATCATGAGAGCACTAATATAATCTCTTAAGAAACAAGACTTCATTTGTCATCCACGAATATTTACAATATTATCCAAAAGAATAAGCCCAAGTCATGGCTATTACATCTCAAAAATTAATTAAAGAAGCGCAGCGGAATAAACAAAAGAAGCTAGACTACACAATGTTCCAAAAGAATGTCCTAGTCTAGCACAAAAGGAAAGGAGGTCACTCTATGCATCCACCTCGGGATCCACACTCCCGTCCAGTGGAGTCTCCCAAGTAGCGGGCTCCTTGACCCTTACGTCCTCCCCCTCAAGCGGGTAATCTGAAAAATGTTAGCGATAGGGGGTGAGCACGAAGCTCTGTAGAAAAATTCTCCCCAACCCATACAAGGTTTAGAAAAGCATTTAAAA
>CAUOFW020003946.1:5192863-5229943 GCA_963454935.2 Ilex paraguariensis
AAGCATCCTTACCGGGAACCTCTTGGGAAGGGGTGAGCATCCTTACAAGGAACTTCTCACTCATGTGCATCACAAACAACCCAACCAAGCATACAATTCCAACATTTATCTCAATTTACAAGCATCTATCCAAAATCCCCAAAATATATCATATTACAATTCCACAACCAACTAAGAAAATACATGAGATCACAATAACATCATTTTTCTATCCAATACAAAGCACTAAGGTTTCAAAATCCATAATAAAGAAAGCATTTAGGAAGGAAATACATCACTCTCCAAAAATTAGGGTTTTAAAACTAGAAAGGTAATTTCATGGGTATTAAACCCTACTTTGTTCAAAACATGTAATCCTTGTAAAAATCCTAAGAGAGGATGATTCCATAGCATATATATACCATTGATAGCCAAAACATACATATATAAATACCCTAGCCTCAAACGTAAGTGAATGAAAGAAAATCCCTACCTTGAATCCTTAGCTTTGGTGTGAAGAATAAGAATATTTGATCTTCAATTACCTTTGAATATCTTGTTTTTTCCTTCCTTTCTTCTTCTCTAATGCTCTCTAGGGTTTCAAGAGGTGTGGGGGTGTGAAGGAAATGAGATAAAATGAGATAAAAATGAGTTTAAAACATAGCAGCCTCGAAAAACACTGTTCACAGGCTGTTTTGGGTTTCTCCAAATTTACGATTTTGCCACTAAGAATCTCCAATTTGATCCATATGACTACCCTAAAGTTTGTCGACATTCCGGATTCATTTTTAATGTTATTTTAACCTAAAAACATTTATTTTTATGATTTATCTCAAAATCCAAGTCAACGTACACCCGAAACACTAAAGTTTCTATTTTACCCATCCGAATNAATTTTGCGATGTTTATAAATAAAAGGTGATAAAGTGTGTTTTATTAAAGCCTTTTATACTTATTTGAAGTGTAAAAGTACTCATTATTCTTATATTTTGATTTAGGATGCAAATGAAAATATTAAATGCAAAACAAAGTTAATTGGACTATTTCGACATCATTTCGTTATCTAAGCATAACTCTCTCATCCAAGTTCCGNTATACTTATTTGAAGTGTAAAAGTACTCAATATTCTTATATTTTGATTTAGGATGCAAATGAAAATATTAAATGCAAAACAAAGTTAATTGGACTATTTCGACATCATTTCGTTATCTGAGCATAACTCTCTCATCCAAGCTCCGTTTGAGATGATTCAAGATGCTATGGAATGATACGAAAGAGATCTAAAACTTTTAGTTTTTGAGTTTTGAGAGATATTGACTGAATCAAGGTCTAAATCGAGCTTGAAGATGCAGCAATGCACTATTCACAACCTGTCTTCGTCCCTTTTCCATTTCCAATCCATTCCTAAGCCGACCAAATGCATCCCAAACCTCTACAACACATATTTATACACCAAACCTATTTAATACAAGTTCGAGGACCTAAAATTTTATATTTTCACTTATTAAAACCAAATTTCAACTATTATTTTCACTAACATTTTAAATCTCTACTTTTTCAATCTACCAAATTCAAACACACATCACTACATATATCCACATTTTTTTACCACAATTATTTACTATATATCTATATACATATATAAAAGAAAATGCGGGGTGTTACAATTAGGGAGGTAGATATCCCTAAGACAGTGTTTAGGATGCAGTATGGGCATTTCGAGTTCATAGTTATGCCTTGTGGAATGATGAATGTCCCAACGGCGTTCATGGATCTCATGCATAGGGTGTTTCAACTCTACATAGATTATTTTGCCATGGTCTTTGTTGATGACATCCTAATCTACTCCAAGTTTGAGAAGGAGCATGAGGGTCACTTGAGGGTGGTTCTCCAGACCTTGAGGGACCATCTATTGTATGCCAAGTTTAGCAAGTGCAAATTTTGGCTGATGGATGTGAAGTTTTTGGGACATGTGGTGTCGGATTTTGGGGTATCTGTGGACCCAGAGAAAGTTGGGGCAGTTATGAGTTGGGAGAGACCAAAGTTAGTCTTTGAGATATGTAGTTTCTTGGGATCGGTGGGGGTATTACAGGAGGTTCATTGAGGACTTTTCCCAACTAGCTGCACCTATGACTAAATTGACTCGAAAGAAGGTCAAGTTTGAGTGGAATGACTCATGTGAGAAGGCATTCCAAGAGTTGAAGAGAAGACTTGTTTCAGCTCCTATTCTGAAAGTTCCAGAGAGGGGACAAAGGTACACAATATATTGTGATGCCCCTAAGGACGGACTTGGATGTATATTAATGCAATCTATTAAGGTGGTAGCTTATAGTTCTCAACAGCTAAAGAACCATGAGTAGAACTATCTCACGCATGACATGGAGTTGGCAGGTATTGTCTTTGCCTTGAAGGATTGGTTCCACCATTTTTATGGTGAGCAGTTTGAGGTGTTTTCAGACCATAAAAGTTTAAAATACATCTTCACTCAACGGGACCTCAATATGAGACAATACAAGTGGATGGAGTATTTGGAGGATTATGACTTCACTTTGCATTACCATCCCGGTAAGGCAAATGTGGTGGCCGATGCATTCAGTTGGAAGTCACGGAAAGTTTTGGTTGGTGTGGCTTGATGAGTGGGTTTTATACCTACGAATTGAGTATTCTTGGCTTGATAAAATTGCAAGTTTTCAAGTATTTTATGTTTCTTTTTATTTGTTTTGTGTGTTTTAATGTTATTTTGTAGGGATCATCATTTGAAAGGAAACAAGATCATTTGCAAGTAAACAAGGTCATTTGGGAGCCTAAGTGTTGGATTTTTGAAGACTAAGCAACAAGGGCAGCTCTAGGCTTAAATGGGGATCGGTGACTCAGTGCTACAAACTAGCGCCTAGGCGCTAGGAGGGTAGAAAGTCAGCGCCCCTGCACTGATTTTAAGGGCTGCAANTTAAAAGGGGATCGGTGACTCAGTGCTACAAACTAGCGCCTAGGCGCTAGGAGGGTAGAAAGTCAGCGCCCCTGCACTGATTTTAAGGGTTGTAATGCTTGTTTTAATGTGGATGCGAAATCTTGTTTTTGAGCCAAAATTGAACCCTAATGCTACATATATGCTAGGGTTTAAGTTGGGACTGATATATACTGATTTTGGGGGCTGCTAAGAGAAGAAAAACCAAGGGATTGATAGAAAAATTGAAGGCAAGAATCAAAGAAAGCAACGCGAAGAAAATTGGACTTGAAGGACAGAGAGGAATTAAAGATTGCAACTAAGTTTTCGTTCTTTTCTCTTACTTTTACTTCTTGATTTTCTGAGATGTTGTTTAATTTGAGAATGATGTTTTTCAATTACTTTATGAACTAAATCTTTATTAAGATTGCAATGGAACCTGATGTTTAGTTAAATTGATCTATTCTTGTTTCTAGTTCTTATTGATCATATAAAAGTTGTTTATCATATTTTGTGCTTAATATATGATTGTGTGGCCAACAATTAATTTGATAACCTAGATGAAATTGAAAGATGAATTCTAGGTTTAGATCGGAATATGATGACATGCGTTTGGTTAAATCTTCTTCAGATTGAATAACTGGGTTTGTGTATAGGATAAGAATATATCTATATGCCGTGTGTAACTTTTATGAGAGTTTGAACTTAATGAATCTATTCCAACTTATTTTGCATAGGAATATAATAATTTAATTAGGAGAGATTTTTTTATCTAACTATCGAAAGAGGTTTGATAAATAATTTTGAATTCTCAATTAACAACTTATTTTGATCAATTAATTGGAAAGAGAGATAAAAAAATTTACACGAAGCATTAGGCGAAGTTGCAATCTTAAGTTCTTTTATGTGGTAAATTCAATCCTTGATTATTAAGTTTAGATTTAGTTTTAAATTAGTCATTCCATAGCTTAATTCCAATNGAAAGATTTACACGAAGCATTAGGGGAAGTTGCAATCTTAAGTTCTTTTATGTGGTAAATTCAATCCTTGATTATTAAGTTTAGATTTAGTTTTAAATTAGTCATTCCATAGCTTAATTCCAATTGTTTAAATAAAATTAAATTGATACAAAGTTAGTACTTGGATATTATTAATAATAAATCTCCATGGGAACGATACTCTACTTATTACTTTATTACTTGTTGATCATGTATACTTGCACGTAAATTGTCAATATCAAATTTGGAAAATAAGTTTTTGGCGCTGTTGTCGGAGAATTATTCTAGTAATTTTTTCAATATTAATTTCAATCAATTTGATCTTAGTTTAAACTTATTTAATTTTCAGTTTTAATTGCTTTTGCAAGTACTGTTGAATTTTGTATGCAAACCCGATTTACAGGTCAAGAGCTACTACCGTACGAAGACGAAATCGAAATCGAAATCGAAAGAAGGCTCCAAAACTTGCGAAAGCAGTGTCAAGAAGTTAATAATCAAGAAATTATGGCTAAAGATGAACAGAAATCATTAAGGGATTATGCTGTGCCGCTTATTAGGAAAATACAATCGAGCATTCAAAGACCCGTAATTCAAGCAAACAGTTTTAAAATCAAGCTGGGTACCATCCAAATAATTCAGAATTCAGTGCAGTTTGGGAGTTTGCCTAATGATGACCCAAACGATCATTTGGTGAGTTTTCTGGATATTTGTGACACGTTCAAGTATAACGAGGTTACAGAAGATGCGATTAGACTCCGACTTTTCCCTTTCACAGTTCGTGATAAGGCAAAAAGTTAGTCGCATTCATTGCCACTGGGTTTTATTACCACATGGATATATTTAGCTCAAAAATTCTTAGCTAAATTATTTCCACCAGTTAAAACTGCAAGGATGAGAAACGACATCACTTCTTTCACACAATATGATTCTAGGACTCTCTATGAAGCTTGAGAGCGATTCAAAGACTTACTCCAAAAATGCCATCACCATGGTATTCCTAATTGGTTGCAAGTTCAAACGTTCTACAATGGGTTGTTTAGTGATACTCGAACTAGTATCGATGCAGCTGTACGTAGGGCATTGATAGAAATTTTTTTTGATGAAACTTATGAGTTATTGGAGACGATGGCTGCCAACAATTATCAGTGGCCCTCTACAAGGATCAATCAGCCAAAGGTAGTAGGGATTTATGAAGTTGATGCGGTTACTGCATTGGCTGCACAGGTTGCTACATTGACAAAAAAGATTGATGCTTTAGGGGTGCAACCTAATCAGAGTGTGGTAGTTGTTTGTGAATTGTGTGCCAGGAACCGTCCTAGCAATCAATGTGCAATTAGTTCAGAGTCAGTACAATACGTTGGTAACTTAAATAGGCAACAACATGGCAATAATTTCAACAATTATAACCCCGATTAGGGGACTCATCTGAGCCTTTCTTGGAATAATAATCAAGCACAAAACTCTGCTCCCAGACAATCATATCCACCAGGCTTTCAGAATCAAGCTCCACCATAATAGAAAAAGAAGTCAAATTTGGAGGAACTGCTTTCCAGGTACATAACACAAAATGAGACAAGGATGAATAGTATGGAAGTATCAATTTGAAACCTGGAAAACCAAATGGGTCAGCTTGCTAATGCCATTAACAACCAACCTCAAGGTACTCTACCTAGTGATATGGAGGTCAATCCTAAGAGGGAAGGCAAGGAGCATTACAATCCTATTACATTACGAAGCGGAAAAGAGTTACCTAAGGTTATTGGTGGAACTCCAAAACAATCACATGGAGATGATACTAAGGGTAAAAAAAATAAAAGATAGCAAGAATGTGGAACATGAAAAGAAAGAAGAAGATCCAGTTGCATGTTTTAATGGAGGTAAGCAGAGTCCTATTGTGCCTCCCGTGCCGTTTCCACAACGTTTACAAAAATAGAAGTGGGATAAAAAATTCTCTAAATTCTTGGATGTGTTTAACAAACTCCAAATAAATATCCCTTTCATAGAAGTAGTGTAGAAAATGCCTAAATATGTGAAATTTTTGAAGGAAATTTTTTCAAAGAAAAGAAAACTAGGCAATTTTGAGACAGTGACACTTACGGAGGAGTGCAGTGCTATTCTTCAAAAGAAGCTACCACCAAAGCTCAAAGATCCAAGTTGCTTTAAAATTCCATGCACAATAGGCAATCAATTTTTTGGGAAACCATTGTTTGACTTGGGAACTAGTACTAACTTGATTCCATTCTCAATTTATCAGAATTGAGTTTGAAGGAAACGAAGCCTACTAATGTTGCATTGCAGCTTGTGGACATATCACTCACTTATCCAAGAGGTATAGTTGGGAACGATCTAGTTAAAGTGGATAAGTTCATTTTTTCAGTTGATTTTATATTCTTAGATTTTGAGGAAAACAAGGAAATACCTATTATTGTTGGGCGACCATTCTTAGCAACAGGGAGAATGACATGATCTGATATGTGTACACCCAAGTACAGGCGGTCAAGTTGTGGTAATAATCCGGTTAAGTCTGGAGTCGAATCCATAGGGAACTATGATTAGTGTTTTGAAGTAGCAGTGATAGAGACCAAGTGACTGTAAACCTTGAGAGTTTGAAGTTATAGGATTTCCTGAATAGAATATAAGATTATTTCCAAGAATTTTCTAGACAAAATATAAGATAAATTCAAATGTGAACAGTCACCCTTTAGTTCGAGGATTAGAACATGTAGTTAATCATCCGATTTAGTATACTTGTGCTTTATAACTCAATTAACTCCTGTGTCAACAACAAGTTAGTCGGAAGATAAATATGGATTATGAGAATTAAGCACATGGTTTCGATGTCTTTCTAAAAGTTTACAAGAATTGTCTGTGCCGAGACTCAACCTGTCTACAAACAAGAAAGTGCTTCTACAAGGCCTCCAACCATGACATTAATGTTCCATTCTTTAGATAAAACACAGTAATGGTGAAGATTGAAGTATTGTCATGAAGATCTAGTCGGGGTACTTGCCTTGAACCAACGGGTCTTTTTATGCAAGAGTCATCCATGACATAGGGAGAACCCACAGTTATACAAAGTACCTTAACTTTGCTAGATGCATTCAATCATTCACTAAGTAAGTGAAATGTAAAGCATTAAAGTATAAAAGAAATGCACAAATATAACTTCCGGATAATTTATACATATTCATCACCTCTTATTAAAGAGTGAATGAGGAACTACTCACTCTTCATGGCTTGGGTAAAACTAGAAAAGTGAGTGATGCTCATCCTTCCACGTAGAGAACTTAAAAGGTCAAGTACAATAAGCGAGGAGCCGATCTTCGACGAAGAATGCGTGAATCACGTTCCACCCTTCACGGCTTTGGCAAAGCTCTAGAAAAGTGGAAGAGTTTCACTCCTCTAAGAAAGAAGGAAGCTCAAGCAATGGAAGTGAAAGATAGTAAATGAGAGTAAAAGAAAGCTAGACACTTTTGGAGGGTTTCCACCGCAACCAAAAGAGGATCTTTCTCCCTTGATACAAGTAAATATAAGACTAAGTATATGAGTGGGAGTCTAAGCCTCCATCTAGCTCTTGACTAGTTTTTGGTGTAGTCCAAGCCTTACAAACCAAGTTCTAGTTTTTTACAAGAATTCTCCACCAAATCTCCTCCGAAGGGAGTATTTATAGGCAAGGAAGAAGGGGAGGAGGAGACAAGAGAGTGTGAAGGAATAGTGTATGCCGCCTAAGTCCAAGTGAAAAGCCAATTACTCTGCAGCCTACCTGTGTAGAACGTTTAAACGTGAGTTGGCATTCAAACGTTGTATCTATTTTTCCTTTGTGGGTGTTCAAATGTTGTATGTCATTCGAACGTTTCTTCTGTCTTTGCTTTATGGGCGTTCGAATGCCAGATGGGGCCTGACCTTCTCACTCAAGTGGCCTATGGTCTTCTGTGGAAACCTATTTCCACACATCTTGGCATTTTGCACTCATCAATCTAGTCTTCAATCAATGCAAGTGGATGTTCGAATGTGAGTTGGCGTTCAAACATGGTACTTAAGTACCTCAAAGTCTTCCTTCTGGGCTGCAACACACCATGTCTCAACAGTCTGGTCTTCAATCAATTCAAGTGGACGTTCGAACGTGAGTTGGAATTCGAACGTTCTTGGCATGGTTCAAGCTTTTTCAATTTTTCTCCAGAATATGCTGGTGTTGCATGAAAGTTTGATGTTCATTGCCTTAGTCCCTTGTACAATTTATGGCCTGAAATGTCATCATTTAAACTCCATCAAAGTATAATTAGTCTTAAAAGAACGTAGTAATATGCTAATTTTAACCACTAATCACACCCCCCAACTTAAATATTGCTAGTCTCTAGTAATACAAAAGCAATGGAATGTAAATATATTTCTAATGCCTTTTTCGTAGGTCATATGGTTGCATTTAGCTTATGCAACTAGATGTTGAACCGCTAGGTTTACCCTAATGGACGAGTGGTGTCTCGTGAGGGTTTTCAGTGAAGCTACCCACAAACTTCAATCGAACAGATGTGTATATGGGATTGTTAGTTAAAGTAAATTAGTATCATGGTCGTTGGGACACCCAACCCTCAATTTTGACTTACATCCCTCATGCTCCTCTTTCATAGGTATTTATTCTATGCAAAAATTAGCATCAATCACATTGGCATTTGAAATTCCCAGTGTAGTAGGAATGGTCATTCTAGAGACAAGAATTGTTACATAACAAACATTCCAATTTACCACCCTCCATGGTTAGCTTTGATTTCACAAACCTCTCTTAGAAGTGCCCTCAGCAATAATTCGCTCCAATTACAGTGACTTGTCTCTCAAAGGGCACGTGATCAGAAGATGGCCAGTCAAAGAATCACATTCACAGTTAGGAATGGAGTGAAAGTTTTAAGAAAGTAGACCAATCATGTTCTTGGCATAATCTCATGGAAGAATATCGATGCAGTTTAAGAAATACTATTAAACATACCCCAATTTTTGGTTGATAACACACACATGCATCAGACTTGAGATCAATTAGGACTTTTGTAAAGCTTGTAATGTGGCCAGAGGTTAGTGGCTAACAAAATGATGTCAACGGTATTCAAAAGTTATCTTTTCCTTATGTAGTGTAGCACATTCCTTTCTTGCTTTTCGATCTTTTGCCAAGAAATTGTATTTCTTTCTTTTATTTTTTTCATTCTTCACTTTCTTGGCAATTCCCTGTTTTTCTATTTCTTTTCCTTTTCGATTGTTTCTACCGAATTTTCATTGAACAGTCGCCACCATTGTCTTTTCTATTTCTCTTGCTTTTCAGTATCATACTGATTTATGAGAGGGTGTAGGAAAATTAGATAGCAAGGTATGTCAAGTACATTCTTTTATGGCTTGGTTATCATATGGGTTTCTTGAAAAAGAATCCATTCATTGATGGCTCAATCATGGCTAACTAGGGGTATTCTTTTTAAAAAGAAATGGCTAAGGCTCAAAATCAATCAAAGATGGTCTAAGATCCTTTCTCAAGTATGGGCACATGTATGTGTCGTATGCAAATGTATGTCAATAGATTGCTTTAGTTGCATCAATCAAAGCAAATGTAATGAGATTATTCAAAGATAGATAGTGAAAAACCTTTCTTGAGTAAATGTTGATATCTCCTCAAAAGCATTGCAAGGCTCAAAACTTACCATGATATCTTTTGTTATCTCTACTGGTTATGTCGGGTTTTTTTGGGAATGTTGGTTATATATCGATTCCATTTTCAAGTCCAATCATCTTGTAACATAAGAATAAGAAATACTGATGTACATTTGATATTTCAAGCACAGAGAAAATACCGTTGTTCAAGGTTTTCTGGTTTTAAGTCTAGATTACTAAGTTATGTGTCGAACTGATCATATGATGAGTTACTTTAACAAGCAACCTAAGAATCCACATCTGTTTCTTAATTTATTAACAAGAATTACTAAAGTGCTAATTCTATACAGGCATTTTAAATAGATAAAACTAATAATCTAAACCATTCATTTCAAAAAATATGATCATTTGATACACATATCAAAGGTTCAATTCATCAACCAAAGAGGGGACACAACACAAAAATTCCAAATATCCACAACCAACTTTCAAAGAAGAAACAATCATCCACAACAAACTATAAAAGAAAAAGTCCCCCATACATAAAGAAACAAACACACAAAACCCAAATCAAGAACATAAATACATCTCTCAATCTCCTCCTCCTCCTCCTCCTCCAAGTCCACCATCTCCACCAGGTCCACCCCTTAGAAGTCGAAGAATCTCATCTTACTTAGCTTCAATGCTAAGCATGATATCTCGTAGATAGCATCGGGTGCTGGTACTAGCATTGGGGCCTATCTCCTCTTGGGGCTACTCTCTCTCCTCCTCCTGATCGAGCTTATCTTGTACTTCGTCCACTCCTTGGGTAGGGGGCTCCTCGTGTCTAGCTGCCGAGGTGCCACTGTGACCTTGGATTCTCCTAAAAGATGTCTTGTTCAGTGGCCCCATGGGCTTTTGAATCGTTATTTCTGACCTCACCCTAATCCCGTGATCTTTGCATATTTGAGTCACTAGGGTGCCAAACGGGAGGGTGTTTCTTTTCACGTCACAACCTTTCTTCATTTCTGTCAAAATTAGGGAGGGGAGATCGATACTGTGGCCTTTCCCAAGTGCATACAACAAATGGGCCATGTCAGGAAGGATTTCATTTTTTCGTCCGATCAAGGCAAAGTTTGACACCGCAATCAAATTTAGCATTTTATACTTGTCCGTGAGCTCTCCTTGTCGGAGAAATTTTTGCCCCGACCAAGAAAAACCAGTTATGCTTGTTAGCTCGGTACCCACAATGTTCAACACCACGTTCTTTTTTGGGGGGTAGGTGGGGTTTTACACCCGAGGGACCTCTTGCCTCAACTCCCTAATATATTCCTCATGCACATCAATATGTGCCCCCTTTACATACGTTCGAGTCGCCTCGTTGATGATCTCGGCGTTGGAGTAGAACTCCCGCACCAAGTCAACAACGAATTCTCCCCATTTCATACATACAACACCCATCCTCTCCTCTCCATATCCGCAAGCAAACCCAACTTAGCAAAATCACTCAACACCACATCTCTTTCATAGACTATAGAGTGGATTTGGTAGAAGTTCTCATACCTGTCCACCTTGAGAGCTGTGGGGAAGCGAGTTTTGTCGTACCTCTGCGTAATGGGTGGCCTCCCTTCCCTTACTTCAATGACCTCCTCCACGAAATTAGGCTCCTGGTTTGTTGGGTTGCACCTAGTAGGCAGTTTGACCCTTAGAGGCATTTGTTTTCGATTTTGAGGTGGTGAGGGCTTGAAAAGTTTGATTTTCTTATGGGCATGATGATAAATGAAGTGGGAATGGCCTTGGGATTGTTGTTTTTGGGTGAAAATTGAAAATGAGAGGTGCTTTGAGGTCTGGGTAATGAAAAATTACCCTAGGGTTTGGAGGTTTTTGAAGGGTTTTGGGGGTTTTAGAATGGAGAAGACAATCCAGGCTTTTATAGCCTGAGAAGTGTCATTCGAATGTGTGTAACGTTTGAACGTGTCATGAAGGATTTTAAATAGATCGTTCAAACGTTAGTGGCATTCGAACGTGGTGAGCTCCTAGTACTTTTGAAGTTTATCAGAGACCAAAGTACTGTAAGCTGGTCTCGTTCCAACAGTCTATTGGTGTTCGAACGTTGAGAGCTCCCAGTACTTTTTATTTCCATCAGAGGCTTCATTAGAGGTCGAGTACTGCAAGAAGGTGATGTTCGAACATCACTTGGCGTTTAAATGTTGAATCAAAAATCAAAAAAAAAAAATTTATACACTACACTATACACAATTAGAGAGGTTCATACACACAAGTCTGAACCAAAAATTCATGGCGTCGCAAGATAAGTCCCTACCCAGGCTTCAGGTTGGTATTTTGGGACACTCCTTACTCGGCTCATATTTTCATTTCAATCAAAAGAGTTTATACAAAAATATTTTTACACTTTTTACAAAAAATTCAGACCCTTGGCTTTCATCCCAACAAAACACAGTTTTCCACAAAAATAATCTAATTTGATTCTCCCTCCGTATCAGTGTGGTTAGAACAACCAATGACTATCCCAATTTCCTCTATCACAAATCGGTTAAGCAAAGTACCGGAATAGCATGGCGTCTCCGGGTAATTCTTACTCAACCCATTCACTATCTAGTCTAATTGATCGAGCGCGTGACCAAAAATTAGTTCAGAACACTAATTATATCTTTTCTCGTGAAAGACTCTGCCACACTATTTATAGGCAACAAGTCTTTTGGCACGACATCGTTTAGCAAAAGTGCTTCTGCCACAGAGGAATTTTGCTTGTTCTTCTCGGATCTCATTCTTTCTTACCAGTCTTGCTTTTCTCATGATCACAGTATGCACATCAGATGAAAAAGTGCGCAAAACTCCCAGACTAAACCAAAAAAGTTTGATATCCATGCTTTCTAAACTTTAAGACTCACTATCTGGTTCTTTAACGTCTGAGTCACAAAGACGATTAAAGTTGACTCACAGACATAATCATTAATTTATATAAAATACAAGGTAAGGTACACAATATGATTAGAAATAGCAATAACAACAACAAAAATAAAAAAATTTACGGGCACAAAATATGAACTGTAGTTCTCCTCCCCCCCAACCTAAACTGAACATTGTCCCCAATATTTCGAATTTATTGATATGCTGAGCTTGGAAATGAGATTGAAAGGCAAAGATCTCGTTCATCTGTCAAAACATTTTACCTTAAAACACCTTTTATGGTTTCCCAGCAACGACGCCAAAATCTTGGCTTGATCCGATATGTGTACACCCAAGTGCAGGCGGTCAAGTTGTAGTAATAATCCAGTTAAGTCCAGAGTCAAATCCACATGGAACTATGATTAGTGTTTTGAAGTAGCATTGATAGAGACCAAGTGACTAGAAACCTTGAGAGTCTGAAGTTATGGGACTTCCTGAATAGAATATAAGATAAATTCAAATGTAAACAATCACCCTTTAGTTCGAGGATTAGAACATGTAGTTAGTCATCCAGTTTATTATACTTGTGTTTTATAACTCAATTAACTCCCATGTCAACAATAAGTTAATCGGAAGATAAAGATGGACAGTGAGAATTAAGCACATGATTTTGATGTCTTTCTAGAAGTTTACAAGAATTGTCTGTGCCGAGACTCAACCCATCTACAAACAAGCAAGTGTTTCTACAAGGCCTCCAACCATGGAATTAGTGTTCCATTCCTTTGATAAAGCACAATAATGGAGAAGATTGAAATGTTGTCATGAAGATCTCGTCGAGGTACTTGCCTTGAACCAACGGGTCTTTCTATGCAAGAGTCATCCGTGACATAGAGAGAACCCACAGTTATACAAAGTACCTTAGCTTTGCTGGATGCATTCAATCATTCACCGCAACCAAAAGAGGATCTATCTCCCTTGATACAAGTACGTATAAGACTAAGTATATGAGTGGGAGTCTAAGCCTCCATCTAGCTCTTGACTAGTTCTTGGTGTAGTTCAAGCCTTACAAACCAAGTTCTAGTATTTTACAAGAACTCTCCTCCAAAGCTCCTTCATAGGGAGTATATATAGGCAAGGAGGAAGGGGGGAGATAAGAGAGTGTGAAGGAATAGTGCATGCTACCCAAGTCCAAGTGAAAAGCCAACTACTCTGCAACCTACCTGTGGAGAATGTTCAAACGTGAGTTGGCATTCGAACGTTGAATCTTTTTTTCCTTTATGGGCATTCAAACGTTGTATGGTGTTTGAACGTTTCTTTTGTCTTTGCTTTATGGGCATTCGAACACCAAATGGGGCCTGACCTTCTCATTCAAGTGGTCTGTGGTCTTCTGTGGAAACCTATTTCCACACTCTATGCACATCTTGACGTTTTGCACTCATCAGTCTAGTCGTCAATCAATTCAAGTGGACGTTTGAACATGGTACTCAAGTACCTCAGAGTCTTCCTTTTTGGCTACAACGCACCATGTCTCAGCAGTCTGGTCTTCAATCAATTCAAGCGAACGTTCGAACGTTGTTGGCTTGGTCCAACCTTTTCCAATTTTTCTCCAGAATATGCTAGTGTTGCATGAAAGTTTGATGTTCATTGCCTTTAGTCCCTTGTACAATTTATGACCTGAAATGTCATCATTTAAACTCCATCAAAGTATAATTATTCTTAAAAGAGCATAGTAATATGCTAATTTTAACCACTAATCTGAGAACACTCATTGATGTACAAAAAGGTGAGCTAACTATGCGAGTCCAAGATCAAGTGGTTACATTCAATGTATTTTCAACTATGAAATTTCCAAAAGAAGCAAAATAATGTTTTTGGTTGATTTGGTTGAAGAAGCTGTGAATGAGGTATTCGTAGGAAGTTGTATTTCACATCCTCTTGAGAACAACAAGCTATATAAAGAGGAGGTGTTCCTACATGGAGTAGTCGAAGTTGAGGAAGCTAACTCGAAGAGAACTTTCAAGGTGAAAGGGCAGAGACTTAAGCACTATTGGGGCAGTGACATTGATCATGAAAAGATCTAAATTACCTTTTTCGACCCAGGATGAAACAACAAGTAGTCAGACTGAAGACTATAAAACAAGCGCTATTTGGGAGGCAACCCAAAAGGTTACTTTTTAATTTTTATTTCTATTGCATGTTTATGTCAATTTAGTGTTTTTTTAGGAGTAATCATGATATTAGAAAGTTAGTGTAGTTTAATTAGTGTGTCAATTGCCTGCAGGTACCGAGGATTGAAGCCAAGACCAGAAGCCAAGCGCCCCAGCATTATAGACCAGTGCCTAGGCACCTGCCTGCTACTCTTGGCACTATCCACAATAGAATTTCAGCGCCTCAGCACTCAAAACCAGCACCTAGGTGCTTCCTCTCAGCCTCCACAGCGCAGCAGCCCTTGCTCTTGAGAAAATCAGCATTAAAACCCATACTTTAGCGCCACTTTCATGGACAAAGAGTAGACCACATCAACTCATACTCTTCCAAAATTTCAAACCTCTAAAAATCTATTCACCCCAACTCATCTTCACGTATAATTCCATTGAATAACCTTGGATTTCCTGATCTCCGTTATACAACAACCTTACCTCTCATGTGCATCAATGAGTATCAACTAGCACCAAGGATTCCTCCATTCTCCATGGGTAAAGATTAAGCTTTGCAACGTAAGTTTCCTAGTCCATCTATGTTTCTTGAATACACTCCCTACTTAGCGGACGACGAGGACGCTGACGATGATGCCAACTAGCAAAGTCTTAGGGAAGTCCTTTGTCTTAATTTTTCCTACTTTATATATTGAGGACAATGTTTAATTTAAGTTTGGGGGTGTTTTCTTGTTTGCATTTGTATTATTCGGTATGCATTTAGATAACATGTTTTGCACTTTAAATAACATGTTTTAGTATGGCTTGAGCAATGGGTTTATTGAATTTTATTATGGCCAATGATGAATGAGATTAATTGTCAATTTAAGGGAAATTGATGAACATGTTGAGTTTGTAGTTTGACATACTAGTTGGCTTTACACTGTTTGTGTTCTTTTCATGCATGAGCACATATCCATATGTTTAGTTAGTTATTATTTAGAGAATTTATTTGGCTAAATGCTTGTGGGAGATATCATTGAAACTTTAGAAAACTTATTTAAGCATCATTCAAAGCGAATTGAGGTATTCATATAAGTTTGGGGGTGTTTAGTGGTTATGATGGGTTAGTATAAAAAAAATAATAAAATAAAATAAAAAAGGGAGTTTTTGAAAATTATTTTGATTTGGAGGTTACTGAGTGGAAGTGGGAGCACGTCACGATAGATTTTGTAACCCACTTGCCACGGACATCGCAAGGGCATTATACGATATAGGTAATAGTGGACCGACTTATGAAATCAGCACACTTTTTGACAGTATAGATGACCTTTACACTAGAAAACTTCTACAGACTGTACATACGAGAGATAGTCCGGTTACTTGGGGTACCTGTATCTATAGTGTTGGATTGGGATCCCAGGTTCAAGGCCCATTTTTGATAGAATTTTCAGCGGGCCATGGGGACACAGTTGATGATGAGCATAACTTTTTATCCCCAGATGGATGGTCAATTAGAGAGGACCATTCAGAATTTAGAGGACATGTTACGGGCATATGTCCTTGATCTCAAGAGCAGCTAGAAAGAAAACTTACCCTTAGTGGAGTTTGCCGGCAACAACATTTATTAGGTGAGCATACAGATGACACCCTACGAGGCACTTTATGGGAGGTCGTATTGTTCTCTAGTTTGTTGGATGGAGGTTAAAAAGAGACCTTCTACGGGTCCAAGCTTGGTTAGAGACACCTCAAAAAAGGTGGACTTGATACAGAAGCATCTTCTCACAGCTCAAAGCAAGCAGAAGAGCTATGCATACAGACAGACGATGACGACCTCTAGAGTTTGATATTGGCGATCAAAGCAAGCAGAAGTTTTCCTCACCACTTAATCCTTTCCACTCCCCTAGTTGTTAAGTTTTCTTCATTTTAAACCTCTTTACCATCCATCTTACCACCTCATATAGAACCTACATGATATTCTTAAGCTTATAAATTTACTCAAAGGATAGCTACTACAACAACTGAATATTCCACTCTTCAAAAACTATGTACATGGACATTAGTTTCCCTTTCTCCTTAACACCATCTTAGTGGTTACAAATGGGTATTCAAATTGAAGTATAACACTAATGCAAGTATTATTAGAAACAAAGCTAGACTAGTATCTAAGGGGTTTCATCATGAACTTGGTATTGATTATGAGCGACCCCCTTACACTCGTTATTGAACAAGCAATAATTAGGGTAGTTATTGTTTTAGCAACTCATTTTGGATGGAAAATCTCTCAGTTAAATGTTTTCAATGCATTCCTTCATTGGATACTTCAAGAGGATGCTTATTTGGCCCAACCTCGTAGCTTTATTGATCCATATGTGCCTCGTTACTTTTCTAATCTCAATAGAGCTATCTATGGTTAAAAAAAATGTCTTTTGAGCTTGTTTTTAATGCTTCATTTTACACCTCCTTACTTAATTTCCTCAAGCTTCAAGCACATATTCACTTTTGATTATTGAAAATTCTAGTTCTTTACTCTTCTGCTACTCTATGTCCATGACATAACAATAATAGGCAATGATAAATTTGAAATGAAGAACCTAGGGTCTCTTCGCTATGTTTTAGGCCTTCAAATTGTTCATATACCTTAAGTTCTCTTTGTAAGTTGGGGAAAAGTATGTCATAGATCTACTTAGCAAAGCAAATGTGCACTGTGAGAAGCTAGTTAAAAGCCCTTGTTCCTTCAACTGTCGTTTGAACAAGAATGATGGAGTTCCTCTTACATATCCTTCTCACTATAGGAGTATTATTGGAACCTTACAATACCAAACATTTACTCTTCCAGATATAGCTTTTGCTATGAATCATGTTTATAATATATGCACAATCCAATTGACATTCATTTTGTTGCTATCAAGCAAATTTTACATTACATCAAAGGCATCTCTTCCATTGGGATCAAATTTATACCTAGAAATCTTCAGCCTTTTGATAATTTGAAATGGGCTAGAGATCCCAATGACCAAAAGTCTACTTGTTGGGGATCGTGTATGAATTGGATAGATATTTTAGATTAATTATGAGAGTAATTTAGATATTTTTAATATTTATCTTTTAAGTAATTTCTTTTAACTTTTGAGAGTTTATTTGTCATTATTTATTTGTTTTAGAGTTTTAGTTTCCCTATATAAAGGGATGCTTGTAAGGGTTTTATTTAGATTAGACTTTGATTATTATTGAATATTAATATTGCTTCTTTATCAAATTATTTCTCTTTTCTCATCTCCTCTTCTTCTCTTTTCATCCCTAATTCTTTCTCTTCCTAGTCTATATAAATTTGGTATCAGAGCTAATATGATCTACATCAATTTGGTATCAAAGCTAATATGATCTACATCAATTTGATATTAGAGCCAAACTTCGATTCGTACAAATCACAAAAATCACTATTCATTGTGTGCACTATTCATCAAAAAACAATGTTCACCGCACACTGTTCGTTGCAAAAACAAAACACTATTTATCATGCGCACTGTTCACTATTCATTGTTCAACGCAACTTTTTTTTTTTTTGCACTGCTCTTGGTCATGTTCCAATGAACCAACCGAAAAAAAAAACAAAAAGCAAGAGAAGAATCAGATTCGTAATCGTCTTCCATAGCACTTAGGATCAATTTTATCGCTACCCCTTGTTGCTCTTATCGAGCCAGATCTGCTTCTTTATTGTTGCCCCTTGTTGCTTTGTTTAGGAACGAGAGGTAGAGAAGAAGATATATTACCAAAAATTTCAGAATTATATAAATGTCCCTAGTAAAATCAAAAAATTTTAAAATCTCCTCCAGAAGTTCCAAAATTTACAAAACTCCCCAAAAAGTTCCAAAATTATAGAAACATCCCCAGAAGGTCTAAAAAATTATAGAATCACCCCCAAAAATTTTAAAAAAATTATAGAAAAATCATCCCTAAAAAATTTTAGAATTTTCTCTTGATTATGGTATTCATACTTCTATAAAAATTTGAAACTAAATTTTTATCTATTGAAAAATTAGAGAATTTGCAAAGGGTCCAAAAGATATTTTCTTCTATTTGAGCTTTCTTGCTTCTTGAAATTATCAATTGCAATTCTTGAATTTTTTGGGGTCTTTTTCCTTCTTTCAAGAATCACTCATGAGTTCCTCTAATGCGGATGTTTTAGGAGTCTTTCCTCAAGGTCATAATCATAGGAAGTCTAGGGATGTTTACATGGAGTACCATATGACCAAACTAGTCAGAGATCTTTTTATATTTAGTGGCACTTTAGATCCTTTTGAATTCTTGGATTGATTAGCTAATTTAAAAAAAAAATTTGATTGGCATGGTATATCAAATTCTCATTGCTTCCGTTTTGCTAAATTGATGTTGGAGGGTTTCGCCAACCGGTATTGGCAAGCAATCCAAAGAAACCTATATAGCTTAGGAGAATCACTTATCACTTAGGCTGAAATGAGATGTAAATTGAAAGAGAAGTAAATTTTATGACCAATGGCTCAATCTTAGACAACATTCTTCTAGTGTCTCTGATTACTTTGTCCAGTTTGATTATCTCATGTACTTGTGTGACATTGTTGAAGAACCTTGGACAATTGATCAGTTTATTCTTGGATTGAGACTAAAAATTAGAAGGGAGGTCAAGCTATACACTTTGTAGCCTATAAATATGCTATAGAGGTTGAGAGATTTCATAAGAAAGTCAACTATAGCTTGATGGATTTTCAATCACAGTTTGCTAAACAATGTGATAGGATACCTTCCAATTTTAATTCCACCACATATGAGTATCTTGATTACTTGAACGATATCCATGTTGTTTCTGCATGCTTTTCTAATCCAAATGTGGCAAAGAATTTAGATATGCTAGTATCGGATAAAGAGAAAAATGTTACTCATATTGCCTTCCAACTCCCACATTCAGTTTCATTAGATTAGAGTTCTCCTCCTTTGCACCCACAAGCGTTCATATCAAAAGAAAGTGTGTGTAAGTCTTTGCTTGTGTCAATTCTTGAACCATTATTGGTCTTGAAAATTGTGGAAAATTCTATTGAGTCTACACCTATGCAAGATATTAAGCCAATCAAACCATTTATTGTAGAATCTAATAGTGACTATTCTGTATCTACTTGTCCAAGTCATCATGACTTTGTTACAAATTCTTCCCAATCTAAGAACTCTCAAGTGTTCACTTGAGTTTATACTTAATTATTTTCAGCATCGAGGTATTATTGTTACTCCTTTATCATTAATATCTTGTCTCGTTGAATGCTTGTTGTTCAAGTATGATGGGAATTATTTTCCTATTCTTAAATTTGGATCTAATGCTTATTTACTTAATTTTTCATTGAATGTTAGTATTAGTCCAGATTTTTTATTTGGAGGACATGTGATTAGCACAAAACATTGCATATTTTATGTGCTTATACATCCCTTTTTCATTTACTATTGAGGGTAAAATGAACGGAATAACACCGTTCGAACATTTAATGGTGTTTTGATGTGTTTACTGGAAAAGAGGTTTAAATGGTGCCTTTTAGGCCCTTTTGAGGATGCTTGAGACGCTTGGAGATGAGGAGGAGGCTTGGCGATGGTTCAGGAGGTGAAGGAATAAAGAAATCAGCAAAAACAAAAAAAAAAACCTACCAGTAGAAATTGGCTACTGGTTTACATCTACCACAGAAATATCGATAGAAATTGGCTACTGGTTTACATCTACCGCAAAAATACCAGTAGAAATTGGCTACTGGTTTGAACCTACCGCAGATCTACTAATAGTTTGGGTTCATTGAAGCAAAACCTACCGGTAGCTTTTCGGCGATCTACCGATAGATTTTACTGAAACAGTGCAGATTCTGCATCTCAGGCTCTGCAACTTGGGGGTCCTACCATTGGGTCTCCTACTCGTCTCTATCACCTCTTGCACACAAGACATCCCCTTTTCATCCTATCTTGAACTTTTGGAGTTTTGATCATCAATGAGGAGAGAGGAGAAAGAATATGTTGGGTGTGTATGCTATGCCTGCACCACCCTGTTCAGCCCAGTACAACACACTCTCTTGACAGCCTACGGATGGAGATCACATCACCTAGCTGGGGCATTACTCCATGGCCATTTTTGACAAGGGATGGAGCCTTCCATTATTCATTATGCAATATATACATTGTAATATAGAGAGAGAAGCTTTAGGAAGAAGATGAATAGTGTTAGAGAAATATGTTGAGATTTTTATATTTTCTTCCATGCATTGTCTTCTATTTTTCATGTAAGAATCTTCCAAGCTTCCTTTAATGCTTTAAATGCCATTAATTTCTAGTTCTTTTCAAGTTTAGTCTTCCATTAAAGTTTCTACCATTAATGCTTCTATGTTCTTCAACTTCTTAGCTGTAAATGGGTATTAAATGCATTTTCATTTAGTTTATGTTTTCTTGCATTACATTAGCTACAATCTTGAATCTCTTTAGAATGTCTTCTTGTGATGCCCCTAAAATCGGGGGTCCTTTAATTATTTAATTCAACAGAGGTCCAATGTGCCTCAATATACCTCATTTAATATCCATTTGTATCATTGGAACTAAAGAAAATAAAGCTCAAAAGGTTGGCAAAACAATATTAAATTTTCAGATTTTTGGAAGAGCTACCGATAGGTGTTTATTAGACCTACTGGTAGCTTTTTTCCACTGGATAGGTACTACCTGTTATCTACCGGTAAGTTTTGCCTGCTGGATGAGTACTACCTGTTAGCTACCGATAGGTTTTTCTTGCTGAATAGGTACTACCTGTTAACCGGTAGGTTTTGCCCAGAATTTTATGTTTTATCAGTTTTTCATTTCCAATTCATCCCAAACCTTCCCAAATCCATCTCAAGCATGTATAACGAAGTTTTCTACATTATACACAATGCATACGAGTTCTATTACATGCCATTTACACGATTACATGTCAAAATGGAATTTTAACAGAAGTTTACACCAAACTTGAATTCAAAAGTCACAACCCGGCTTTTCTTCACCCAAGAGGCCCCCAATGCGAGCTGTCCGCCGGAGTATGTCCTGTATAGGGTGAGCCAACGCCTAGTAGAATATTTGCTACAGAGGCTACTCCCCAACCTAAGTGTATATGCATTGTTCACATGTAACATTTAACAACAACAATCATTCCAACCAACACTTAAGCAAGTCAAGGTTGGAATCTAACATACCATGCCATGAATTGAGATGATGCCCATTCATGCAATTTACCCGAGCCTTTCCCGACTCCACAACACATGCAATGCCAATGTGTATTAAAATCGAGCTTTTCTAGCTTCGACTATTTACCTTCACCCCATGCTATGCAGTGAATATCAAAATCGGGCTTTCCAACCCCCCGCCATTTGTGTTACACAACCAGTGGCTCACTAAAATCTCCAGGTCTTTCTTGGGGTGGGTATTTATGGACTTACACCAACGGTCACCCAACTAACATGGAATTCATGGACTTCCACCAATGGTTCTGCGTACACCGACACACTTTATGGGCTTTTATACCAACGGAAGTGCTTATCCAAATACCAGTCTCTCACTTAAGGGATAGTCTAGCCCTTCTTGCTACCCCGACCCAATTCTTTTTCATGCAACCGTGCGACTTAGCCAGATATTCAATCCACCTTCCCCGAGCCCACCCATCATCCACCTATATGGTATTTGATGACAACCATGCACCCACACCCATAAAATGCAATGTCTACGTGCATATGCAATGTAATGCATCATTGCTATTTCAACATCATACCTACATGTAATGAACGCCACATGAGCAAAATTAACTACATTCAAACAAGTTCCAAGGCAATTTATATCCGAAGCATGTAATTACCAAACTTTCTCATAATGCTATATATCAATGAACATATATCCACATTTCATTTTGAACAACAATTCACAAGCATGTTATTACATAACATATGCTAACAATATACTTAATTCTCAAGGCATACAATAAACACATAACATGCCCACATAACCCCCAATTCCATGGATCACATTGAGTCTAATTCACAACCCATTTCAAGGTAAAATTTTATTTTACCCAATTTCAATACTCATTTCATCAATTTCCACAACATAGGTAACAATAAAATCTATTTATCAACATACCCATTACATACTACACCCTAGGTTGTAAATAAACCCAAGTAGGAAGGAACCCTACCTCTTGAAGAGTGAAGAACGACCGTAGGAAGTCCCCAATAACTCGCTCCTAACTCGAATCTTCTCCTCCCAAAAATCCTACTTTTCAACCTTCGGTGAAAATCCTCGTTTTTGGTGTGCAGGCGTAGCCCTTGACGAGGAGATCAACTTTTTCTCTTGGCCCGAGTGGATTTGAGCGACAGAACGTCGTAGATCGTAGAGAGAAGGTGGAGGATCCAAGCTCTTTCCCTCTCTTCTTCTATCGGCTAACGGCTGACACAAATGGAGCAAAAAATCAGATTTTACCCCTATTTATAGTCTTAGAATACTTGGTCTATATTGTGCCATACGACCCTCTTTTCCCAAGTCCGTTTTTGTCCCAAAACGATTAAATTTCATCCCGATTTAAATTTTAAATATTTTTATTTTAAATTATATTTAATTATTTTTCAAGTTTTGAAATTTTATCCAAAAATCTCATTTTTGGGTCACCCGAGACTTGACCGCCATGTAAAATGTAAAAAATTTGACTATCTCAAAATTCGATAAAATTTGACGTGGTAACTAGATTTCGCAAGAAGAATCCAACGGTGAGATCCATTTTGTCATTCGAGATCAAGAAAAACTTAGGTTTTCAACCCGTACTGGTAGCGATAAAATTACCGTTTTGTCCTTATTTTCAAAAGCTTAAATTTACCAGGTTTTACACTTCCATTTATATTGTTGTTTTTCGTTTAAGCATGAATAGATAAATCATTAAGTTGGATAATCCAAGGGAGACCTCCTCTTGGGTATGCCATCTTAACTCATCCCCTCTCCTCCCTTCGGTGTACGGTGGTTCGGTTTGACTGGATTGAGTGTGGACCGGAGTGTGAGTCCTTGATATCCCGTAGGAATTGTCACGGGTTATGCTTGGATCCTGATTTCCATATTGTCCCTCACTTCCCATAAATCAATCGTTCATTTATGCACCATTAGAGGTATGTTTTGAGTTGACTCGGTATTCTCATTGGAGTGAATCCTTCGGATTAGCCAACACTTACTTTCCATTTCATTTTCATCAAAATACAACTCACAAACCAAACTTCAACTACACAAGATTTTACACCTTTCTTCATCAAAAATCACTTTCAAAACGATTCACAACCTTCCCCAAGGAAACAACCTTGGAATACCTCCGAGTAAAAAATGACACGCAAAAGTCTTCTTGCGCTTGGGAAGCATTTTTGCTCACTTGCACATTTCAATTTCACCATTCCCTTGCCCTTTCTTTTGACATCATCCCAAAGGAGAGTGACACTCTCCTTCACACACACATCATACATACACATTGAGGGAAGATGTTCAGAGACTAGAAAATACAACGGAAAACATCAGGCAACATGCTACTTAATCGAGGTACTCCAAAGCCTCCTATTTTATTAGTAGGTGTTCATACAGATGGAGATTCTTGCATTTATCCTGGTCGATGGAAAGAAGTCAATGGTTCTTTCATTCTAGATGAGACATTATATCAACTTCATCTTACTCTCTTAGGGTACTTCTACTTTGAAAACTCTCCAAATGAGATTTTTTCTCAATTAAGGGAGAATGATGGGGATCATATAGGAATTGAATAAATATTTTAGATTAATCATGACAGTAATTTAGATACTTTTAATATTTATCTTTTAAGTAATTTTTTTTACTTTTAAGAGTTTATTTATCATTATTTATTTGTTTTAGGGTTTTAGTTTCCCTATATAAAAGGATGCATGTAAGGGTTTTATTTATATTAGACTGTGATTATTATTGAATATTGACATTGCTTCCTTATCAAATTCTTTCTCTTTTCTCATCTCTTCTTCTTCTATTTTCATCTCTAATTCTTTCTTTTCCTAGTCTATATCAATTTGGTAGCAAAGCTGATAAGGTAATACGATCTACATCAATTTGGTATCAGAGCTAATACGATCTACATCAATTTGATATCAGAGTTAATACGATCTACATCAGTACTATTGGATTTATCACGTTTCTTGGAACCATTCGTATATAATGGAGGAGGAAACAGTCCACAATGGCATGGTCCTCTACAAAAGCTAAGTACAAATAACTCACCACTATAACATCAGAGCTTTACTAGTTTCATACTTTTTTGTGTTTTCTTATCATGAACCTCTCTCAAGTACCTATCATATATTGAGACAATGTTTCAACATTAGCCTCTACATCTAGTCCATTTTTTAACGGTAGACTAAACACGCCAAAATTGAATTTCATTTTATGCCAGAGAAAGTTACTTGAAAGGAGTTCTAGGTTCAATTCAATTATGGGGAAGATCAACTTGCAAATGTTGGTACAAAAGGTCTATCATTATCAAAATTGTTTTGATTAATGGACAAAATCTTGGTGACTTCCATACCAATTTGTTTAAGGGATAATATTAAGCCAGACAGAACCTATTCAAGCTATATCGGTGTAACAACTAGACAATAGAGGCAACTTAGCATGGGGTATGTTATAAAATTGCTCGTCACCAAATCACCACAACTAAATCACTTATAAAACTAAATTTATGATCAGTGCACATTGTTGACAACTAGGCATATGATTGAAATTAGTTGTTAGTTTGTTAGAGATGATATCATTATAATCATATATGTGTGTGGTGATTTTTGCACAATATATGAAAAAGACAGATCTCTTCCATGGTGAACTCGTGGTCATCGAGAAAGTGGGATCCTGTAACAAGGAATGGATTGAGAGGGCCAAAGGGGGCCTAAAAAGTGGTGATGAATTGCTTCAGGGGTTGTCTGCTCACTTTTAGTGGGTCGGAGGCAGTTCTTGGCACACAATAAATAGGTTAGAAGGGTGCCAGAGTATTTTTCGACGTATCCCCTCCAATGATCAAATCAGTTCTTTGAGAAAAGGGAAGAAGAAAACGTTGTATGGTTCTTAAGGGGTGATTTTGCATACCTTGGCACTGTGTTTTTGGGAACTATTTATACCTCCAAAGACCCATCATTACTGATGGTCTAGGCAGTAGGTAGCATCCAGACATGGGACAGTGTGCCCCCTTTTTGCATGGGGGAAGCCCCATTATTAAATGCTTGGCCCCCTGAGCACTTAATGCTCTTTCTTGAATGTAGAGGCACTTAATGCTCGGGTCCTGTAGCATTTAATGCTCTTTCTTCTAGGCTCCCAGAGCCATTGTGGATGTCCCATCAACTAAGGGTTCATTAAGCAAGGATATTTTTGTCCATTCACCCCTCAGCTTGTACGTCATGCCACGTGTCTGACTCCCTATGGTGGAGTGTCTTTTTTATTCTATCATTCTGACCTTATTGGAAGGCAAGTCAATGGTTTCGTTGACCAATTCTGAGACTAATGGGCTACAGCTATTAGTGGCCCTTCTAGAAGAAGAGATGACATGTCCACAACTGGTCTCTAGTCTAGTACTGTGTAGAATGCGTGGATCCATCGGGGAGCAAGGGGTGTCCTCAATGTCGAGGACACCTGGCCTTATCAGAGAGGTCATGCCCTCGGTGCCGAGGACACGTGGCTTTATATTAGAGAAGAAGTGCCGAGGGCATGTGGCCTTCATCGCAGGGGCGTACCCTCGATGTCGAGGACATGTGGTTGAATCCTACCTTTTCTCAGAAGTGTCCCATCAACTATCCCCGACCCTTTGATCTTCGTACGGTGAGGACACGTGTCATTAGGAGGTCAAAGGGCTCAACCGTCTCATCATTGCCCCAGCTATTTTCCCGCATTTAGGGATCATGCGCATTGAATGCGTATGTCGTTGTGTCTCGTGCACAATAATGGGGACAAAGCCTATATAAACAGAGCCCCCTCCCACCTTTTTCAGTTTTATGACCCTTTGACTGCCCCAAAGACTCTCTTGCCGAAAAACTCACCAGAATCCCCAATTTTCGAAGAACCTTTAGTCGGATAGCTCACAGGAATTTGCTGCCACCTTTCCTCGAAGAATCCTCCATTTTTGTTTGTCATTTGAAGGGGAAGAGCGTTTCTCAGGCTCCATTGTTCGTTCCCTCTCTCTGGTGAGTGTTTTGTTTTTACTCTTTCCTTTTCCTTTTTGTTTTTTTGGCAATTCATCGCCTTCTAAACTCCATGTCCTTGGTTCTTAAGGGCACAAAACAGCTCCCTTCATTTTTCCTTTCTCCCTTTCTTTCATTTTTATGGTCACTGGTCACCTTCCAAGCCCCCATCGCCTTCCCTAGAACAAATGGAAAGTCCTTTGTTGACACTTTCAATGTGGTCCTTCGTTAGATCTTTTCCTTGGTAAATTCGTGTTCGTCGAGAAAATGGCTGATCCCGTAACAAGGAATGTGTTAAAAGGGCTCAAGGGGGCCTAATGAGTGATGATGAATTGCTTCAGGGGCTGTCCGATCACTTTCGACAGGTCGGAGGCAATTCTTGACACACAAAAAATAGGTTAAAAGGGTGCTGGAGTATTTTTTGGTGTATCCTCTCCGATGTTCAAGTCAATTTTTTGAGAGAGGGGAATAAGAAAATAATATATGGTTTTTGAGGGATGATTTTGCATACCTTTGCACTATGTTTTCAGGAATTATTTATACCTTCAAAGACCCATAATTACTGATCGTCTCGACAGTAGGTAGAATTCAGACATGGGCTAGTGTGCCCCATATTTTGCATGGGGGAAGCCCCATTATTAAATGCTTGGCCCCCCGAGCACTTAATGCTCTTTCTTGAACGTAGAGACACTTAATGCTCAAGTCTTGGAGCATTTAATGCTCTTTCTTCTAGGCACCCAGAGCCATTGTGGATGTCCCATCAATTGAGGGTTCATTAAATAATTGTCTGAGATAGCCGTATGTCAGCAGGGGTATTTTTGTCCATTCACCTCTCAGCTTGTACGTCATGCCACATGTCTGACTTCCCTTGGTGGAGTGTTTTGTTCATTCTGTTATTCTGACCTCATTGGGAAGGCAAGCCAATGATTTCGTTGACCAGTTCTGAGACTGATGGGCTATAGCTGTTAGTGGCCCTTCCAGAAGAAGAGATGACGTGTCCACAACTGGTCTCTAGTCCAGTACTGTATAGAACGCGTGGATCCATCGGGGAGCAAGGGGTCTCCTCAGTGCCGAGGACACCTGGCGTTATCAGAGAGGTCGTGCCCTCAGTGCTGAGGACACGTGACTTTATATTGGAGAAGAAGTGTCCTTGGTGCCAAGGGCACGTGGCCTTCATCGCAGGGGCGTACACTCGGTGCTGAAGACATGTGGTTGAATCCTACCTTTTCTCAGAAGTGTCCCATCAATATATATACATTGATGGTTCACACCAGATGCAATGTAGAAAACACAGTTCAAATCAATGAAATAATCGTCTAATCTCTCTATCTTCCCCCCCCCCCCTCTCTCTCTCTCTCATTCTCTTCTTCTTTTTCTCTTCTTCCATTCTCTACAATTCTTCATTTCTGTCAGCACTAACTGAACTACTCAACCTCAACTTGTGATTTAACGCATTTACTAGATTCCTTGATACCGCATTGTGTGAGATTAGAAAGCTAAACACGTTCAATTTAGAACTCAATAAAATTTTCAAAACGATTTGTTGCAGTGCACCTCTTGGCTCAAATTAACTTATTTACACCTATAATTCTGAAAGTGAACTACATATTCCTACTCAAGTATGTGTAAGGGCAAGTCAATGCATATTTTCGGAATTAACAATGGAGCAGTGTGTTGGAACCAAATTTCTTACTATTAGAGTTGGTGATTCAAATTCCTTCATACATGCATGTCACTCTTACTATAGCTCCACGTTTTTGCCATGATAAGTTTGACTTTGGGAAACACAAAAATATGAGGGAATCAATCCATAATAAATTCATAGAAGTGATGAAACTAGGGGGTTTTGTATGGAACTAATCAATAGAATGAATGAAGTGGGGATTTTACTTTAAAGCAGGTAGAAACCTTTGCCACACAACAAGCCTATGATCTCAAAACTTGATCAAAATGCGTCAAAAAGTTGGTGTTGTTTGGATGTTAAGGAGAGAAAATGTTCCAGGTCAGTGTTGCACATTAAGTAGAAATCTTGGCAGACCTACTTTGTGGCCTCTCATTCTCACGTCTTCTTGGATTTGGCGTCTGTATTCTCCGAATGTAAATTTCCTATAAATAGAAGGCTCTTTGCAACTTCCAATCAAAGAGTCATAAGAAGGGCAGAGGAAGTAGGCTATTGAGTATCTCTCCCCCTTCCAATTAGGCATAACCTTGTGCTCCACACTCTTGTATACATCATTGCTCCATGCCTGTCGATTTTCAAAACATTGTTGAAAGAAAAAGAAATAGTTACCAAATTATCTTAGAATAGGTTAAACGAATATAACTACATAAATTATGATCTTAATGAGTTTTGGATAATGTGAAAACAATTAGCATATTTAAGGGATAGTGTGACCCGCACGTTTTTCATTTCTTGTTTATAATCAAATAGTCACTGAGTTTTATATTCTGTTTGGTATGATGAAAAAATGAAAGGATTGAAAGTTGGAAGAATAGAAAATTGAAGAAATAAATAAAACATCATATTTAGTAAGGAAAAAAAATAGGAAGGATGAAAAAGTTGATGGATTAACTTTCTTTCCAATTTACCAAAATCAATCATTCCAAAATGGGAAGAAAAGTGGATAGAAAGTTAATTATTTGTGTTGAGATATATATATATATATATATATATATATATATATATATATATATATATATATATATTATATATATATATATATATATATATATATATATATATAAACATATTAATTTCATAGAAAAATACAATGATAAAATATGTATATATATATTTTTAAAAAATTTAAAATTAAAAAATTAAAATTAAAAATTAAAAAATTAAAATTAAAATTAAAAGAAATATTTATTCTATCTTAGTTAGGGGTGAAAATGTTTGACTCAACACGATGACACGACTCGAACTTGACACGAATTTTATGACACAAATTTGATTATAACTCGACACGAACTTGAAAATAACTTGACATACGAACAAAAAATATAAACGACTCATATTCAGTTCAACCCGTAAAACTCAAAATTGACATCTTCAACCAATTTATTTAAAAATAAACACTTTATATATTTTCTCGTTTATATGATAACACGAAATTAACATGAAACTAACATATTTAACTAGTATTATAGACATAAAATGTTAATTATTTGTAACTATTTATTAAACAATGACATAATTATTATATAAAAAATATATTTTACTTATTATTATTATTATATTTATTTAAGTTAATTTTTAGTTTGTAGAAAAAATATGAACATAAATTCAATTAAGTGAAAATATAATATTAGCATTAAATTTTTTATTCAAAGTTTTTGTGGGTTAACACGAATATGAACACGATATGAAAATAAGTAGGTCAACTCGACACGACATAATTAATTAAATGAGTTGAGTTAGATTTGACTAATGTTTGCACAATCCCGCAATACAACACGACTCAATTGTTACCCATAATCTTACTCGGCAAAAAAAAAAAAAAAATTAATCATTTTTGTTTTCCATCCATCCTATCAAATACAATGGAAAGAAAATGTATCATACATTTATATTTTTCTTTCTTGAATGATAGAAAGTGTATTTCTCATACTTTTCATCCTTCCTACCAAACGGATCATTAAGATAATGTAGAACCCCAATACGTAGTTGTACGAGGAATGTGGATATATGAATAATAGAGGTCATAAAGTGAGATAAAGTTCAATACCTTATGTGGGTTTAATTTTACCCGAAAAGAATATAGTTGAAAGACTAGAGGATAGTTAGTAGGTAAATGAGATTGTGGTCGCAATTTAGAGGTGCAAAGTGTAATTTAACTTGTGTAATAATGAATGACAAGCTAATTTTCCCTGGTATATGTTTAGAAGGGCAAAAGCAAAGGCAATGCTAGTTTGACTTGGGACATATCTAGACAAATAAATCACTATTAAACTACTTGCATCACTTGCACCTGAATTTTATGTAATAGAAGGGCGAAAACTTTGGACGTGTTAGTTTATATTTCATTCCTCATTCAATCCGCTGACAACGACCCGTTTGATTAACAGTATATCGTAGCATAAGAAATTACCTGGAAAAGATCTCCAATGTTGACAATTAGAGCGTCTTGGTTGGGTTTGACAGCTACCCATTCGGAGTCTTTCATGAGTTGAAGCCCACCAACTTGATCTTGGTGAAGGATAGTGAGAAAATCACTGTCAGTGTGGGGCACTAAACCGAAAATCTCGGGAGACAATGGACAGGATGGATAGCGATTCAACCGAAGAAAACAAGTGCTTTCATCGCAAATTTCTTCGAAGAATCCCTTTTGGTGTCCCAAGTTCATTACCAGAACCCCAGCAAGTAATCTTGCCAGTTCTTGCATTGCAGCGGCATATTCCACCATCACTTCCCTATGGTCAGCATTTGAAACAGCGTTAGCCACTGTTTTACACAACTCATTCAACTTCGATAAAGGTAAAAGTGAAAATTTTAAGAAAGACCAAAAAATAACTAGTTACTTGAGGTAAATTATTCATAAGGAGGTTGAAATCGAACAAGTTGTGGATCTTAGATTAAAAAATGATGGACTAAGTGGAGAAGTACACCTAATTTAGTACATCATCAACTTATATCTTTTTCAATTTCTAAAACAAATCATGATTTATGATAGAGAATGTTGAACTAATGGAGAATACGTTTAGAAACTAAACGTAGATGTAATGTGAAATTTAAGATTAATGTCTAGTAAATCGAAACACGACACTTGACTAATTTGGTTTGAATATATTCGTAGAGGCTCGCAATTAGAAGTGCGAAAAAGAGTAATGTGATACTTATTAACGACAACATTAGGGGTAGAGGTAGACATAAGTTAATATTTAGTAAAGATACTAATATGATTGCCTGTATTGTAAAGGAGGAACACGTGATTTCAAATAAATCGTCGGAACAAAATTCATGCAGCCAACTCAAGTTTGGTTAGGTGAGTTGAATTCTTATTTTTCATTTGGCACAGACAAAAGGACTCGATTTGTACAAAGTTAATAACGAAAAGAAGAAGAAAAGGTGTTTGGTCAATTAAAAAAGAAAAATAAAAGCAAGAAAGAAAGAAAGACGAGGAAGAGGTGAGTGTGAGAAGACCAGAAAATAATTGACATGACTAACATCCACTCGAAGAAAAAGAATAGTACCTTAAAGAATTGAATTCTCCAAAACAAGCTTCCTCTGACATCTTTGTTAGGGGAATATGGAAAGCCTCAGACCATGAGAACTGCTTTGGACAAGTAGCTGCTGGATTTCCCCATCTGTATGAATTGTTCAAGAGCCCACAATTTGCCTTCTTCTCAAAGGGTCCTTTAAACAATTTCACTTGCTCTCTCCTCATCTTCCTGAGGATTTCAAGGCTTATTCCATGGTTCACTACTTGAAAGAAACCCCATTCTGATGAAGCTCTACATATAGCTTGTGCACAAGCCATTCTCTCCTCTTCATAATCACTTCTCAGATTACTGAGGTCTATTAATGGCAATTCACACTCCTCCATGACTTCATTTTGATGATCATTGCCCTGAACTGCAAAACTTACACCTGATTGTCGGAGAAGTTCTTCATAGTTGTGGAGGAGAGGTGGGCTTGATTCTACCATTTTTCTGTGGTGATCGATGATACAGAGAGTTTGCAGTGTGTGAAAGAGAAATGAGGGTAGAGTGGAATTGTAGGACCAGAAGGGTATTTATAAGGTTGGGGAGGTGGGTTTGGACAAAGAGTACAAGGAGAAGAAAACAAGAGGGAAAGTCCCAAATGGTGACAATTGTCGCAATGAGAGTTTTCTCTGGGTGCTTGTCCATTAGAGACCAAGTCCACGCAGATTCTCTAAATTATTGAACGCAGAAAGTTGGCAAAAGTGGAGAGAAAATGATAAAAAGGATGGAACAACACCTAACTTCACCTTTGACTTTGTGAAATGAAAAGGGTGATTCAAAGGTTAGGATACCTCTAGCAATTCTACACGCCATGTATGAATTTTTCACCATGTTAACAAATTTTAGTTTAGTATTACTCATAGTTGTCAAACCGTGTATCGGAAGACATATCATTTTTTAAAAATAGTGTATCGTGTATTGTAAGATACGCACAATTTTAATTTATTAATAATTATTAATAAAATATATGTATATACCTTTGTAAAAAAATCATAAACTTATAATAAGATAACATTTCATTAATATTCCACAAACTGTTTAACTAACATTGTTTAGTAATATCAAAATGCAAAGACCTTTAATTCAAACTTCTAACATCAACTACTTGAACAACCTTAATATTAATTAGGAATTTTGAATTCAATTGAACAACATTAACAACATATTTTATTTATTTATTTTTTAAACTATAACCACTAAAACGACGTTGTTTTACTAGCTAGTGATTTAAAAATAAGTCATAGGGTAAAACGATGTTATTTCAACCCCAAAAATTTTTTAAAAAAATAGAATCGTCACGTATTGTATGTATCGGGACGTATCGTACAATACGGTGCAAAAACAATATAAATGCACAATACGTATAGTTTCTCAGGTGTATCTTAGCGTATCGTATAATACGTATCGCTTATTGTACGATAGTAATAACTATGGTCTTACTAGAATTATTGGGAGTAAAAAGGATGTAAAAACTGAATGCAGAGTCCTGTACATATAGACAAATAAGAGTGCAACTGACCAAAACACCCATCTGGTCTAGTAAGACATAAAACTATAGTAAGAGCAAAATAGGTAAAAAAAAAAAAAAAAAAATACTAATAACTAAGCTATAACTCCAACCCTCCCCCTTAAGCTAGGCACAAAGATGTCAATTAAGTTAAGCTTGACAATTGAGTCTCAGAGAATGGATAGAGTGACAAGTTTTGTGAAAACATCCACAACTTGATCACTAGTCCTCACAAAACGATGGGATAACAATACCACAACTGACCTTTCTCCCGAAGAAAGTGAACATCGATTTCTATATGCCTCATTCTCTCATATAATACAGAGTCAGAAACAAGCTGAATAGCAGATCGAAAATCACAATATAATATAGATGAAAAATTTATTGGAAATCCTAACTTGACAATAATAGATCGTAGCCAGATAATCTCATATGTGTCAAGCGCCAGTTCCGATACTCTACCTTTACTAACAGATAAGATGAGTCCCTCGAGCTCCCCCATAATCTGAATTTGAATAACAGGTTAGAGAATTAGTTTGAAACCCCGATGCAAGTAACAACTCAAGTCCAAGATAAGACATGAGGTACCAAAGAATATAATATACAACATCCAAATGAGACTGAAATGGCTTTTGCATGAATTGACTAACCCGACATACGGCAAATGAAATGTCTACCCTAGTGTTGGCTAGGTACATAAGCCTACCTACCAACCTCTGATAAAAAATTGGATCTCTCAACTCCTCGCCTTCAATAGTATGGTTCAGGTTTGGAATCATAGGTGATGATGCCGATTTGCACTCCAACATTCCAGTGTTCGAGAGAAAATCCAAAACGTACTTCTTCTAAAAGAAAACATGTCACGCCCCAAATTTCATAAAAGCGTGATTAAAAAAAATTACTTTGTTTATTCCAAAAATACATGTCAATTTGTTGTAAAAACATCTAGAAAAGTATCTCTTTAGTTTAAATAAATCATTTTTTTTTTAAAATTTCGGCAGAGTTTTCTATGAAAATTAGGTATCCAGATAATTGGCGAGAGCTACATGTGAGAGCATTAAACATAATAATTATATCTAACTATTCATTCACATCATATCAATTATATTCATCTCTTCTCATGATATCCACAAATAAGTCATTACCGTCCAATACTGAGGGTGGCAAATGGAGGCTGACGAAGTCCTCTCAAACCCAGGTTATAATCTAATTATCCAAAATTCTTCATCATGAACATAATATACAGAATATCTAAAATCTTTTTAAGTAAATCATTTAAAAGGTCTCAATCTATACATATTCCCTTAAATTAACCAAGATATCAATCACTTACAAATCCTCAATAATATACATCATCGGACATTGTTCTTTACATACTCTAACTAAATATATAAAGATCATAACAACTATCTTCTGCCTTGATACTCCTACTATGCAGTCCACCAACATATGCCCATAACTGCAAATGTTAAATGATAGGGGTGAGCAACCACACGCTCAATAGGATAATCCTTTTCTCAAGCATTTACAAAGTTTTAAATATCAACATTTCACAAACCATACAAATAAGTAATGAAAACTTTCTATAATTTAGTATATGAACAAGATAATAAGTAGAACATTTATAAAAATTCCCGACACATCATCATTAGAATATACAATGTATAAATTAAAGGTTTATACATTTTAAGTCAAACCATCATAGCAAATATCACACATGTCTCGCATACAGACAATATAATCAATCACATCGGTTTACCCATGTACCATCCCCGGAAACTTTTTGGGTCTTGCACTCTAGGGTCTCATTGCCCTTCTGGATTTTTAAGGAAAACGTGTAGGGCACAACTTGTGACACCACATAGGTCATCACCGAAAACCATTACCATAACCAATCCCCCTTAGGACTAGTAGACGCCTTGACAACCTACTCAATAAGCCACAACTGTCTACTAACTCTCTGTCTGTCCATATCGAGCATACATTTTCCCAAAATTATTATTTTTCATATCCATAAATCCTTTTGAAAATACATGTCATAGCCTTGACATTTATCAAATATGTAGTAGGCTCAAATCTCAAAAGTTATATTTTCAAAGCAACATAACTATTTCCAAGAGAATAAGTCATATATATTATGTACAAAATCATAGCATACTTCAAAACACCCAAATTATAGGTTTAATCAAATACTCATAGCTAAAATCAAACTAGAGTTCCAAATCCACAACACTAAAATTATTTCCATTTCCAAAAGAATAGATCATATTATGTACAACATCATAACATACTTCAAAACCCACAAATCATAGGTTTAATCAAATACTCACAACTAACATTAAACTAGAGTTTCCAACCCACAACACTAAAATTAATTCCAATTCCAAGGGAATAAGTCATATATATTATGTACAAGATCATAGCATACTTCAAAATCCTAAATCATAGGTTTTATCAAATACCTATAACTAAAATCAGACTAGGGTTTCAAACCCATAACACTAAATTTATTTTTATGCATGAGTTCACAATTTATGGCATACTCAACACTAAATCAAGGTTTATAAACAAGTATTTTGCCATCAAATACATAGTAAGATTTAGTTAAAGAAAATACATGAGATGCACAATGTAAATGGAAGAGAGAGGAAAATTTCACCTTGAAATCAAGAATTACAAGCAAAACTCAAGCTTTAGAGACCTTTCTTATTCTCTTTTCTCTTTTCTCTTTTCTTTATCTTCTCTTAAGGTTCTAAGAGGTATTGGGTGAGAGTGGAATGAAAGAATGGAAGAAAAGTTGCTGAAATTTGGGATTTAAACCCAGTAGTCCCAAAATTTACTTTTCATGGGCCAAAAAAAATATATTTTTCTCCGAAATTACGGTTTTGCCACTAAACATCTTCAATTTGATCCCTATGACTAGCCTAAGGTCTTTCGATGTTCCGGGTTCATTTTTAATGTTATTTTAAACTAAAAATATTTATTTTTATGATTTATCTCAAAATCAAAGTCAATTTTCACCCAAAACACTAAAGTTACCATTTTACCCCTTCGAACCGCTATATGAACTAAACGTTTATTCTAAGGTTTTCGGACCTCCCAGATTCAATGGTAATGTTATTTTGATCTAAAAAAATTAATATATTTATTTAGGTACTCTTATCAACCTCAAACAACTCAAAAATTAAATTTGACTCAAAAGTCAATACCTTATAACTCAAACTTATGCGACTATTCCTTTAACAACGATTCAAAGTTTCTCTCATCATTTTAAAGATACTATCAAGTTAAATATTATTTATATGAAATATGAAATATGGGATCTCACAGAACAATACCCTTATTACTACGGGCAACCTCAATTCTAAGAAAGTAACTCAAAAATTTAAAGTGTTTCACATTAAATGCCTTCCCAATATCAACCTTGACTTGTGCAATCCCCACTAATAATAATATCATTCACATATACCAAGAGAATGACACATTGCCCAGTAATAGTCTATTGAATGAAGCTTGTATGATCAGAAAGACATTTGGTGAGCCGAAACGTATAATCACA